>SKCR01038327.1:0-143989 GCA_019454045.1 Zanthoxylum bungeanum | reverse complement strand
CCGATGGAGTTTGGAGCTTCGTTTTGAGACCCGAAACTGCCAAGACAGTGAGCATGGACTGGTTGCAGTAAGCTTACCAAGGCAGTGCGTTTTTGGGCATGATTCATCTTCAAATCGACATAACCGATCAATGTAAGTATTCCGCTATCTTCGTTGGTGTATTCACGCATGTTTTCATGTCTTGATTTGATCTTGGGACCTTAGAAACACCAACAATATCTAAGCAAACGGTCATTCATCGACATGCAATTTCTTCAACTAGTCATCTTGTTAACTACTTAAGTTTTCACTGCTAAAAACCTAATTTTAAGTGCTTACGAGTCTAACAGAGATTAGTTATTCAAGACATCAGATAAAAGTAAATCGGGCACTTATCGTTTCTAAAATTTCACTCATAAACAAACAATAGCATCACATGATTTATGCTTTACTATCAAAGACTAAAACAAAATTTTTTTTTTCAATAAATTTAAACAACTAAATAGCAAGTAAACAACATGTATACACCCCCAAACTTAAGATTTGCATTGTCCTCAATGTAAGATAAAAATTTAAAGAACAAGAGTGAGGAACAACACAACCGTGCATGGAGTTGATCAGACTCTTGCTGGTTAGAATTTGGTTGTGCAGGCGTTGTGTGTCTCGTGCTACCTGCATAAATAACATGCAAATTAATAATTATCACACAATAAAATAAAATAAAAATTAAAAATAAAGAAAATAATGATAAAACAAATGCAAGGGTTGCCTCCCCGCAAGCGCTAAGTTTAACGTCTTCAGCCAGACGCAACCACCCAAATGGTTATGGTGGCTTAAAAGTAGTGAACCGGATAATCTCATCTGTTTTCTTCTTTGGTATCCACCGGTTCTTATGACATGAAAAAGATAGCTTGGTAGGCTGTGGTGATTTATCCATAGATGGTCCCCCATGATATGTAGATTTTCTCTCAATTGGAAATTCTGGACTGCACATTCAGCGAGTCGTGATGGAGGATACTTGAGCTATCAGTGCACCAACAGGATCTGCCATTACTTCTTTTCAAACTCACCTCGTACGAAAAATATAAAAAAAAAAATAAAATAAAATAAAATAAAAAATCTGAAATAAAAATAAAAATAAAAATAAAACTTAAGACAAAAATAAAGAAAAGAAAATAAAATAAAATAAAATCTAAATTAAAGCTAAGATTACTTGGTAGTAGTATTAATGTGAATTAAACAAACAATCCCCGGCAACGGCGCCAAAAACTTGTTGTGATATTTTTATATCGTACCGCAAGTGTACAGTGTCAAGCTTTAGTATAAATCGGTGAAAGAATGTCGAACCCACAGAGATTGCGTTAACTCGCACTAAGTACTACAATTGATAATCCTAACTTTATTTAGAAAATAAATAATAAAGATTTTAATAATTAAATAAAATATACAAATATTTAGATATGAGGAACTAATACGATAGAGATTCTGGATCCTGATTTCACCTAGCTGTCTCCTATGTATTTTTCATGCCAATTAATCTTTGTTCAGTTATATTATTTATAAGTCAAGATCCTAAAATATTCACTCCCTCTCTCGAGTGCCGAGTGAAAATATTATCAACTATAGACTTCGATATCTCTATAAAAATCCAATAGTTAACAACTCATTACGATTTGTGATTCTATGTTAACGACTTCAAAGGACTACAGATTCTCTCTAACTCTATAAAATCCTAGGCTATATTCTCTAGATCTATTCAAAATCCCCTCTCTCGAGTGATAGATTCTAAACATTCATCATCTCAAATTGTGGCCAACAATCAAGAAGCATTAAACTCAAAAGAATATAAATAAATCAATAAAACTTCATAACAAAATCAGTAATTAAAATTAAGGTTCAAGCATCAGTTACATCATTCTCCAGAATTAAGGAGTAAATTCATGACAAGAGAAAACAATAAATAATCAAGCCACGAATCTAATGGAAATCATTAGAGTTTTAAGAAAGAAATAAGAAGATAAAACCCGAATTGAATCTTCCTCTCCGGATGTCACAGCCTTAATCTCCTCTTGTCGCTCTTCAATCCTCTCATTGGATCTCTAAAAATATGTGTTTCTGTGTTTTGTGCTCTGTATTATCCTCTGTATTAGCCTCCCTTTGAGTGTTGGATGTAATGTTATATTTATAGTTGAGTCTGGGAGTCTTTGGGTAGCATTAGGATTTATTGATAACCCTAAAAATTAAATCCTGAAACGCGTCAGGTCTTCTCGCAGCGCCGCGGCGCATAATCCTCGGCATTTTGTATGAGAATTGACATTTTAGGGCGCCGCGGCGCCTGGCTCTCTTCATTGGCGCCGCGGCGCCTGTTGTTACTCCATGAATGGGCGCCGCGGCGCCATTTCCCTGGAATTTGTATGGGATTTTGGCGCCTCGGCGCCATTCTTCCCTGCTCGTCATGTGTCTTCCCTGAAGTTTCCAAAACACGTGCAATTATTCCCCGATCCATATATTAATGCTCCTACAAATATAACATAAAATAAACGATAAATGATATTAAATATCTCGAATTATAACAAAACAATAAGCTAAAGATATCGGAATAAGTGAGTATAAACCACACTTATCAAATACCCCTAAAATTAAGGTTTTGCTAGTCCTGAGCAAAAGATAAAATAAAAACTAAGTTCAAATTAACAAATAAAAATTACTAAATTAACTAAGCCACTTTCGTAGGGATCACGATTGCATTTAGCATATGCAACAAGCCTTTAAACCCCTAGGCGGCCCTAGTGGACGAGTTATAGTCTCGTGAGGGCTTACAGCGACGACACCCACAAACGTCATTCACACACAATCATGCAAAAATAAAAAATAACAAAACATAGTCTCGATAGTTACGCATAAATATATCCTCAAAGAAAGCTTATAAATGAAATTAGAGAATCTTCAAAGTACGCAATTGCAACTCGAATCCAAATTCTCGAATAAATTATCTAAGCTAGACTCACGGTGTGTGTGTGTAAAGGTTCATTCACAGCTTGATTCCTAAGTAATCCAACTTAATGATTTCTGTAGACACTGATTTTCACCCGAGGTCCACAATTGAGATTTCATAGAAGGGGGCACTGGCGATCCTGCGAAACAAAGATGTAGAGTGAGCGGGAGCACTGCCCACCGGTGTGGTGGGTACCGGGGGCACTCCGACGCCCAAGTCAGTGAAAGAATAAAGGTAGTAGTAGTATGAAGGTCAAAGTAAGATACTACCTTGAGCTTCGTAGGGTGCCGTGAGGGCGGTAGATAGGAGGAGCTGAGAGCTATGGAGAGAGTAATATTAGGTTCCGGGTCTCAGAGCTCGCCCCCTTCTTCTGGAGCCTCTTCTCTTATATACACGCCTTTGCGTGCATTTATTGCTCTTTGATTGCTTGTCCGTTGGGCATCCATAACTGTTGACTCATGAGGGGGGTTTTATTGTGTTTGCCCGTTGTTGGCTGGCAACTGTTGAGTTTGTGGGTGTAGTTTATGAATTGAGGCGTTACGTGGGCCGGCCTCTGGATGGTCCTTCGGTTATGGGTGTTGGTGTTCATCGGGCCTGGGCCGACATTATGTCTTTGGGGTTTGATTAGGAGGCTTCAGGGGTGCATCCAGTATTGGGTCTGGAGTAAAATGACGAAACTAACCCTGGACCAAATTGGCCCAAACAGTTTGTCCCCTACACTCTAAGTCAAGATTCATGGCTTGGAGAGTACTTGACGCATGTGTCGCCTGGGACGAGGCCTTATTATGTTGCTGTACTCTAGCGTTGATGCTGTCTACTAATTGAACCAAACGAATGTCAAGTTATCAACTTGAGTCTACAAGAGCCATTGGGAAGTAACCAATCGTTTGGACCTGATGAAGGTCAGTATATCAGTCATACGACATGTGTTTCCCATGTCTACAACTTGACTCGACATGAGTCCATGGGGGATGTCCCCGGTCGACCGGACTTGCTGAGTCCAGGAAGATATAAGTCATACGACATGTTGTAACCATGTCTAAACTGGACTCGACATGAGTCGATGGGGATGTCCCCGGTCGACTGGACTTGATGAGTCCAGGAAGGTATAAGTCATACGACATGTGTAATCCATGTCTACAACTTGACTCGACATGAGTCTATGGGGGATGTCCCCGGTCGATTGGACTTGCTGAGTCCAGGAAGGTATAAGTCATACGACATGTGTAATCCATGTCTACAACTTGACTCGACATGAGTCTATGGGGGATGTCCCCGGTCGACTGGACTTGCTGAGTCCAGGAAGGTATAAGTCATACGACATGTGTAATCCATGTCTACAACTTTGACTCGACGTGAGTCTATGGGGGATGTCCCCGGTCGATTGGACTTGCTGAGTCCAGGAAGGTATAAGTCATACGACATGTGTAATCCATGTCTACAACTTTGACTCGACGTGAGTCCATGGGGGATGTCCCCGGTCGACCGGACTTAATGAGTCCAGGAAGGTATAAGTCATACGACATGTGTAATCCATGTCTACAACTTGACTCGACATGAGTCTATGGGGGATGTCCCCGGTCGATGGACTTGCTGAGTCCAGGAAGGTATAAGTCATACGACATGTGTAATCCATGTCTACAACTTTGACTCGACATGAGTCCATGGGGGATGTCCCCGGTCGACCGGACTTGATGAGTCCAGGAAGGTATAAGTCATATGACATGTGTAATCCATGTCTACAACTTGACTCGACATGAGTCTATGGGGGATGTCCCCGGTCGACTGGACTTGCTGAGTCCAGGAAGGTATAAGTCATACGACATGTGTAATCCATGTCTACAACTTGACTCGACATGAGTCTATGGGGGATGTCCCCGGTCGACTGGACTTGCTGAGTCCAGGAAGGTATAAGTCATACGACATGTGTAATCCATGTCTACAACTTTGACTTGACATGAGTCTATGGGGGAATGTCCCCGGTCGACTGGACTTGATGTGTCCAGGAATGTATAATTTATACGACATGTGTAATCCATGTCTACAACTTTGACTCGACATGAGTCCATGGGGGATGTCCCCGGTCGACTGGACTTGATGTAAGTCCAACTGGATCTTTATTCTACTTGTCATGATGGAAGTTTCGACTGACGATAATCCACCAATGTGGAATGGACGAGGCGACGACCTATCTTGTTGTACATTAAACACAATCTTTTTAAATCGTATGGGAGAGAAAATAATTTTTCTTTGTACCATGGATTTGAAGGCCATCCACTTCATTGTCAGGGAATTGAATGAACATGATGTTTTATCATTCCGTTCATGTCGAGTGAGACCACACGAGATGATACTACAAGTGCCATTGAATTTAAAATGGTTTGGAATAAAGAAAGAGCTGCACTCGACTACCATTGGATTGTGTCGAGTGGACTTAGTGACTAACTAATTTATTTATTTTGGAGGTTTATTTCCTCAACAGCCATCTGGAGCTCGATGGAGATGGGAGGGTGTTTTGAGCACGTAATTCTCTTGGTGCCGTGTGTTTCAGCTCTCTCAGTCAATGGGCTTCTTTTCTAAATAAGGCCCAGTCAACAAGACTCGACTATCACAAAGTCTTCCTCAAGATATTCTAAGTGGTGGTCTGGTATACTTCAGATCTCATGGTTTCCTTGAGTCGCCATCCAAGGTCGTGGGCTAGCCAATGACACAACCATGCCACCAAATGAATCTCAAATTGATTGATAAAAATTGACGAAAGATAAATCTCATAGCATTATCAACATGTCGTAGTTTGATTTTGCCATGTGTTACAAGGTTGAGTCTGACCAGCCGATTTGTCCAAGACCACATACGACAGATTTGTGAAGCAAATAGCGATATGAAGATGTTGTTCCATCAGAAGATAAACTCCAGGGGATGTGCCACATTTTCCCGTCGCTATCAGTAACCCACGTTATTCTCATCTTGTCGTGCCCAACTACTAATCTAATCACCGAAATGATGCCGGTTACTGATACTACAAATGCCACGACTAATAATATTGCAAAGATCAAATGAAGGCGATGTTGAACTGTCATATGTGGTCGTATGTGTTCTCAGAGAGACTACTGAATTCTTGTTAATGAATGAAGTGATGTCGAAAGATGTAACAAGAAGCGATGTAATTTTTATGTTTTTGGATGTAACAATTGAAATTTTTATGTATTATCAGGCGTAATGGGGGTAAGAAATTTAGCTTTTGACTTTCACATGCAGAACCAAATAGAGCCTACCAAGTGCTCGAGAAAATGTCAGGCTACTGCTGTTGATAATATGTTTGGAGAGCTTGAACTCTATCAGAGGTTTGGCTTGCTTCTTTCCCGAGAGAGGCTGCTTTCTCTCAGGCCAGCAGTCTTGTACTTCTAGTCGACTGCTCATGCATTACTGCCGGGTATTGAGGTATCATTGGGGAAGCAACTGAATTCCCAGCTCTAGCACTACAACCAACAAGGAAAAGATGCATAAAAGACCCTGACCTTCGTATGTTAGAACTGGTTTTCGTTGCCCTCTGAGTAAGATGTGGAATCGAAGTTTGATCACCACTACCAATTCGAGTATTGCGTGTAAATAAGGGAGAATATTGTTGCTCCTAACTGTGATAATGGAGATCCTGGCAAGGAAAGTATACGAAGTTGGCTTATCATTGTGAATCGACGGACCAATCCATGGATTTATCTGAAGCACTTCCAATGGTGTTTGAGGATGAGGGTTGAATGGGTCTAAAGTTAGCAAACATACGGACATGGATGAGCGGCTGGTGAATTCTATGGATAATGGAACTAACTACTCCGAATTTAGACGAAGTGTATCATTTGGTCAGTAAATCAGTGCAAGTTCTTTATCGAGAAGGCGCTCTTTAAGTTCATCCAATGTCGTGGCCTCTCAGGTGGATGATGAAATTGAAAGTGAGTCTGTTTCAGAAGCAGGCGATATTGGGCCCTTCCCAGCAGGAGACACAGCGAGAGTGGCAACATATGATTATTCATTGATAATGCATCAGAGGATGGAGTGGAGTTTCACATTACAGAGAATAATATATTGCAATCATCTCATGATCCTGTAGCATCAATTACAGTTTCTGCTGTGACACATTTGCCATAGGAAATCACATCTCATCGGCTCGACCGGCTCAAGAGAGACACCAAAACTAAGATCCACAACTCAATAATCATAACTGCTCAAGATCCATAACTCCCACATCCCCATTGTGAATCAAATGAATAGGAAAGGAGACCATAACTCCCACGACGATGCGCCAAAGCCGAAGCCATAAGATGGAATGCTATGTGATATGGCTTTTATGTCGACTAGGCTGAATACTTCCTTTGAACTGATGAAGGCTGAATACTTCCTTTTGAACGGATGAAGGCCGCATCGTTTAGGATTTTAATCAAACACATGTGTGAATGGTTTTAGTCATTATTTTGATTTTAAGCATCACGTGCAAGGAGTGGCCAGTAATATGTCAGTCGGCTCACACCACCTCAACGAAAACACTGACGGCACTACCTTAACTTTGAATGATCTCGATCAACCTGCAACCTAAGGCCAGAGGGCTGAGGATTTCTTTCTTGGAGTTCAACTCTGTCGTGTGTTGTGTTGGCAGTCTCTTCCATACGACCCTGTTTGCGACAGCTGAGCGTATGGGCTAGGCTTGGGTGTTTTAGTTATGTGTCAACGATGTTTGAAGGGTTGTGGCTTGTGGTTTTGATGGATTTTGAGCTGGCCTCAGTAGCTAGGTTTTGCTTTCTAGTTGACTCTCGTGCTCTTTATTGGTTGCATGAGAAGATCTAGCATCATGGGCATGCAACAAGACATGTTCCACATCCTTCATATGGTTCAGTCGAAATACCCATAAACCTGGTGAAGGTCAGTAGAATCATGGTAGACTGGACACATGGAATGTCCATGAAGCTATTGTTTTCTGAACCAAATGGAGGTTAGTGAGTCCACTCTACTGGATTCGATGAGAATCCATGAGTCTACGATAGAACGAATTTTGTGGAGGTTCAGAAGGATCTCCATTCAGTCTACAAGACCTTTGTCCTGTCAGCAAGATAACAATGCAATCCATCTACTCTTACTGTATAAAGGAAAAAACATCCATTCACATCTTATGAAACATACGACATTCTATCAATGTAGTATGGGGAAGATAACACTACACCAGTGTCGTCTGGAAGAGACGGTAAATCACACATATCATTCGAAGGAATAAAAATATTCTTCGTTATTTGAAGAAAATATCAACATTGGGATGTAGTGAGGAGTTGATGACCACATTGTCGTATGGAGTAAATGACTACCTTTTTATGTCATCTCAACCAAACTAAGTCTTCTTCCATCTCATGTCGAATGGGAATTCAAACATGTGTCAAGCCTCGTACGTGGAGTGTCGAGTGAGATCTTTAATACTAACAATCATAAAGTGTCAATTTTGACTAGCTATATATAGTATTGTCAATTGTGACGTCCTCCACAACACACTAATGTCGAGTGGGACGTCCCTAACGAGTAAACATTAACTGAGACATCTTTATCTGTTACCAGGCTGTGAATTGTAGTGTCGACTGGGACACCATGGCAAGTCTTATACCATAAAAGGTAGCACCAACTATGACATCTATTATGAGTCTCAAGCTAGAAATTGATGTCGACTGGGAGATCCATAACAATTTTCGTGTTATATGGTGTAGTACGGACTGGGACAACAATAACAAGTCCCAAACTACTATACTAATTATAAGTCCCACGTTTTATTAATGACGACTGGGAGATTTTTTGAAAAGGGCAAGTCATACCTGGTAATGTTGACTGGGATGTCCTCGCCAAATCTTCATTCAGGTACTGTCTATTGGGACAATCTCCTTATGCCTAGTTCCTCGCTTTATCATACGAGGTGAATGGTAAGTAAAATGTTTCCATTGAATGAACACGCCTTATTCCCAATGTAGGCCCATGAGACTGGTCCAATTAAGTCTAAAATTATTGACAATCTATTGATGTCTTCTGGAGGAGATGAGGATCATCCCAATGTCGTCTGAATAAGATAACATTTCTTTCACGTAGTTTGGAAGTGATGGCAATCCTCCTTCATAGTTTATTGGTTGATTGGAGTGTGACTGGTTTATGAGGATATTCTCTGGCCAACTGGTAGAAGTGTGTAGATTAATCCAAGTGTGGGTTCCCTGGTGGTCCGGCACCAGGTAGGCTAGAGAGAATCACTCTTTCCAACTCCTGTATTTCCTTATGCATGGAGGAGATAATTTGTTGTGACTGGCCGGCTGGAAAATCATGGTGGTTTTCCTGGTGATTAAGTGGATGGTCGTTTGGTTGTGGATTTCAACTTGCCACATTTTTTGAATGCTCCTAATGGATTGGATCAAATGGTAGGATTGTTGGGGTGACCCGTAGCCTCAGGACTTCGGAATTTTTGAAGATATGTGGTCCTATGTTTGTAATTATTCTTGGAGGATGACTAATTAAGTGATCATGAGATTGTAGATGGAGAGATCTTTGTATGCCATGAATCGCAAGGGCCCCACGGTGGGCGCCAAATTGTAGGCACTGATTTTCACCCGAGGTCCACATTGAGATTTCATAGAAGGGGGCACTGGCGATCCTGCGAAACAAAGATGTAGAGTGAGCGGGAGCACTGCCCACCGGTGTGGTGGGGGTACCGGGGGCACTCCGACGCCCAAGTCAGTGAAAGAATAAAGGTAGTAGTAGTATGAAGGTCAAAGTAAGATACTACCTTGAGCTTCGTAGGGTGCCGTGAGGGCGGTAGATAGGAGGAGCTGAGAGCTATGGAGAGAGTAATATTAGGTTCCGGGTCTCAGAGCTCGCCCCCTTCTTCTGGAGCCTCTTCTCTTATATACACGCCTTTGCGTGCATTTATTGCTCTTTGATTGCTTGTCCGTTGGGCATCCATAACTGTTGACTTCATGAGGGGGGTTTTATTGTGTTTGCCCGTTGTTGGCTGGCAACTGTTGAGTTTGTGGGTGTAGTTTATGAATTGAGGCGTTACGTGGGCCGGCCTCTGGATGGTCCTTCGGTTATGGGTGTTGGTGTTCATCGGGCCTGGGCCGACATTATGTCTTGGGGTTTGATTAGGAGGCTTCAGGGGTGCATCCAGTATTGGGTCTGGAGTAAAATGACGAAACTACCCCTGGACCAAATTTGGCCCAAACAATTTCGTTTAAAAATTAGAATTGATGGGTCAAACCAACTAGATATCTCAATTATGCTCTATAATTGCTTTATTTCGTGCTCAGTATGATATGATTTTTCTTTTCTTTTATTGTCTCTTTTTCTTTTCTCATTTTTGCACTCATTTTTTTTTAACTCACCTACCCTTTAAGGTAGCATTTCTCCTCATGGTGGTCCTAATACTCGCCCATGGGTAGCTTCACGCTTATCGGTTATAGGTGGTTTATTTTCTTTCTTTAGAGGCATTTTTCTTTTTAGCTATACCATACTTCATAACACTAGCAAATCAAGATAGATATCTAAGCAAACGGTCATTCATCGACATGCAATTTCTTCAACTAGTCATCTTGTAACTACTTAAGTTTTCACTGCTAAAAAACCTAATTTT
The DNA here is from genome assembly GCA_019454045.1 of Zanthoxylum bungeanum. NCBI lineage: Eukaryota > Viridiplantae > Streptophyta > Magnoliopsida > Sapindales > Rutaceae > Zanthoxylum > Zanthoxylum bungeanum. The sequence continues at coordinate 133,376 of SKCR01038327.1, read as the reverse complement.
AAGTGCTTACGAGTCTAACAGAGATTAGTTATTCAAGACATCAGATAAAAGTAAATCGGGCAGCACTATCGTTTCTAAAATTTCACTCATAAACAAACAATATCATCACAGGATTTATGCTTTACTATCAAAGACTAAAACAAAAATTTTTTTTTTTCATAAATTTAAACAACTAAATAGCAAGTAAACAACATGCATTTCCTTATCACCTTTACTCACTCCTTTATGTGCTAGCAAAAATAAAAATTGAAAGAAAATTTCTCCTCCAATGAGTGTAAGTTTCGGCCATGGGAGAGAGCAAAAAAGAGAGAGATGAGTTTTGGTTTTGTTTTCAAAAAACAATTACCAAAATTCTTTTCCAAAAGTGTATATACTTCCAAAAGCCAAAGTCAAAGTGTGTTGTATAAGTTAGCTTTAAAAGCTTCCAACCACTTCCATCACTCAAGTAACTTGTTGATGTAAGTTGGTGGGTCCCACACTTAAATTCAAAATTCAAGTTGAGTTTCTCAACACACTTCGGGCTCGGGTTCGTTTAATCCGATTAAACGAATTTTGCGTCGCGATGTAATTAAATCTAATTTAATTAAATAATAATGCCCAGCAAAATTATTACGGAAGTCGCTTACGAATTAATTCTAAATTAATTCGTTCACTTGAATTAAAATTCCATTTTAATTCGTGTTGAAATCTGATTTCAATTAATATATCCAATATATATTTTAGCCCAAATAAACGAATTAAATAGAAAAATCTAATTTAACTATTAAATTTATTTTACCGATTAATTCCAAATTAATCGCGTTCTCTCTTCTTCACGAATTAATCCTAGATTAATTCATGACGCAATTAATCCCATATTAATTTCCTCTCTGTTAATTAATCCAGATTAATTATTGCCGTAATTAATCTCAGATTAATTTTCTCTCTCATAATTAATCCCATATTAATTCTCTATTCGAGTCAAATCTCATCGGTGAATCTTTGGGAAGCGACCCAAGAGATCCATGGATATGTTGGCAGTAAATCCGGTTGTCGGACTATCCGAACATGTGTGTACCATGTACCACGTTCTTACCGATTTACAAGACATGGTTGACTTTTAGCAAAGCACCGTGCCTACCTAATTCTCCTTAAATATTCAACGAATAATATGTCATTTTTATCAAGCGTAGTATACAGTGTATTGCGTATTACGATCCAGTATCGGATGTCACATGCTAGGCCTGAGGCTGGAATTGTGTCTGCCCCGTACGAAGCATATATCGGATCACTCGCATTTAGTCTCTGTAATCGGATAATCATGACCTTGTCATATTATCCCGATAGCTGCAACATTTAAGAGTACCGGTTCTGTATCCTTACATGATCATCATCTTCATATTACTGAAGTGATACTTTCATCTTGATATCACACCCAAAACACTACGATTCTCAGTAAACCCAGAAGAGGCGTACACAGAACATGTTAAAGCCCCGGACGACCAAAACCAAAGCGTACTTATGAAGGGGTTTTTAGGGGCTTAATCCGGTAACGCAGCGGAAGCGGTGGAAAATCAAATTTTCGGATTTCAAAACTTTTTTCTCGAATTAATTAAATAAACATATTTATTTAATTATCCAATAATCAAATTATGAAACAAAATTCAAATAAATCATATTTAAGTAAATTTACCGAATTGCCCTTACACTTGGTACTTTGTCCATTTTAGTCCGAAATTGATCAAATCAATTTTGAATGATTCTAAATCATTTCTAAGATGAGCTTAGCATGTTCAAAACATCAAAACAACCAAAATCCCCAATATTCCTTCATTTGGCCGAATGCTCCATTTGGTGGACAAATTGTGCATTTTGTCATTTCATGCATCAAAACACATCAAGATATAATCCAATGTACATGAAACTTTATATTCATCATATATACATCCAAATGCACAACATATATGAAAAGCCCCAAATTTGGAATTGGTCATGAACCCTAATTTTTCAATTTCTTCAAATTGGACAAATTAGACCAAAATGGTTAAATCCAATACTTCAATCATGTTTCTTTCTTCCATCTAATCAAAGTCTCAACACAATGAAACAACTCAAGATCAAATCTAGGTCATCTAAGAGTGGGTCAACAACTCTAGATTAGCAACAAGGTTTCCAAAAACATAAAAGAACACTTATTGCTACAATAGCCATAAACTTCCTTCATCATACATGCTTTACACTTTCACCAAAACTTCCATCATCAAAAACACAAAGAATAAAGAAAGAATAATCTAAGAACATCATATGTTAAAGCCTAGATCCTAAGGAACATTTTCCTTTCTAATAATAGTAAGTTGGAGAAACTTACTAAAATCCAAGCTTTCTTTGTTTCTTCTTCTTTCTTTCTCACAAGCTTTCTTTGGTTTCCATTAATGGAGTTTTCTTTTAAAGTGTATTAGGTTAAGAAGAATGAAATGAAAAAACAATATATACTTGTATCATAATGGGCCTTGGCCGAAATTCACTAAAGGAAATACAAGTTTTGTAATTTCAATTTCATTTCACTTTACATTTAGTCAACTTGCATAAATATCCTAATAACACTTTATTAGATATTTAATTAAGTCAACAAAGGCAACCAAAAAAATAACTCTTATATTTTAAGGTCATGGCCTAATTTATGAAGAAAAAATAAAGAAAAATGATATTTCAATTTTAAACATTTTAACAAATATCACAGAAGTCAAAATTCAATTTGACTACCATTTCCTTTACTTTAAAGTAAACATTAAACACTTATAATCATTTATAACATTTCCTAACTTTATCATTTGGTGATATATTTATATTTTAATTATATTAATCATTTAACAATAAAATAATTAAATAATTAATTAATGCAAATATATCAAATATATGTATTATATTTACTTTAAATATCTCAAATACATATATTGATGATATATGTCAAATACCTTTATTTGACTATTTATTAATGTGTATTTAATAATATCATATATTAAATACAAATCCACATTAATTAGGAAATGACGGTTCGACCCGTTCGCATGTATTTTTCGTTTAACGTTAAACGATTTATAAATAATCATCATTATTCATAAATGTTGCTCTAGTGCTCTACAAGTATGTTTCATTATTGAGACTCTCTAGATTCAGGTATATCCGTCACGAAATCCAATTTCGTGTCCAATCTATCCACCCGTAGATTATGACGATCACGGATAATCTCGCTGAATCATACAGGTCGAGGTCATTGCATACGTATAATCCCTCCGTCACAGGTATCTGGATAATACCAGAGATATAGATGTAAACGTCAATCTCTATAGGTATTATCCCGTCGACGTATCTATTAGCAATCTCTAAATAACATTCGGAACTTACTTCCGAAGTATACTGTGGCCACAGATTTAACAAGACTGCTAATTATATATGGACTACCTATGCTCTGTACACAGAACTGACGGATCCTATCTTGATACACACAGGATATCATGAGGATCGGTCCACACCCAACGAACAGGGGAGGTCTGATCTAAATAGATCGGTGACGTCTGTCATCTAAGTGTGAAGGATGTCTCATACATCCACAGTGGTATCTCAAGTCGAAGGACCACTATGCTACTCAACCCGAGAAGATTCTTATTGACTTTGGTGTACCATCCATTAAGAATCTTCGGTGAGCCGTTCAGTGTTTATCCACTATAAACACCTACACGTCTATAACGAGTCTCCCTAGACTCATGGTTCATTGGGATAAACCATCGGACCAAGTCTCGATATACGACATGTACTGGTCTCAACAGATTTGACTAACCGACCCATGTTAGTGAATCTTGACAGGAACTATATTTGATAATATATATATAGCAATGACACTTCCCAATGTCAATTACAAACTATCTTTGTAACTGTGTATTGCATTATATATTATCGGTCTTTGTCTAATATATACATATCACTAAACCACATTTAGTTTCAATCTAATCGTAATCAGATCGAATACGTATATAAAAACAAGAGGTGCAACCAATAAGTAAGTAATATTATGGGAAAAGTGGATGTTCGTATTCATGAATCATACATAAATACGGTCCGGATTGGCGCTCTGAGCACCAACCCCAACAACTTATTGTCGCAAGTATTAGCGATGCAAGTCTCAGGTTAAGACCAAATACACCTACCTGATTCGGATTCCCATAGACATATAGTCATACTACTACCAATGAGATTCCGAGGGGTCTATCCAGAGCAAAGCTGTTTCCGTTCCAATGGATAACAGAATCTCCTATCACACTTGCATAAGTATCCAATACTTAAATATATGAGAACTATGTTGTTAAGCTTCCACAACGCGCACAAGTATAATACTAGTCTATTCCGCATTATCGATGTCCAGTCTCGATAATACTATGACTATGAATATTTAATGATTAAACCTTTCGTTGATTAATACTATCTCATATCTTATTAATCTGGTACTAATCATATGGACTTTTATCATTTATATATCCAAGTAATCCAATTACAAATGATAAAAGAGCAATTTCCTTTGTCACATAGTTAATTTTGTACAAGAACACCATGTCCTTTACAAAATATGGGTCATAATTGTCCAACAAGGTCTTCTAATGAGAATTGCAATTTTATTGCATTTTCTTCCCGTGTGTTGGGAGAGATAGAGGCTAGTGGTAGTGATATCGATGCCCATTCAGAATTCTCTCACGATGACTATATAGATGAGGATGAATTTCAGGTAGCTTATACAAAATTGTTCAATGAAAGCTTAGTTATCAAGAAGACAAACATTGAGGTCAGTAAGAGGCTAAAGGAAACTGAGCTAGAAAAGAATGAAGTCAAAAAAATAAAAAGACTGGGTCCAGCCCGAGCTAAAAAAATAAATAAAATATATATATATATAATAATTTTTTATATTAAATAATTGGACCGAATAAAGCCCAGCCCGACCCCGATAACAGCTAGGGTCAAACTTTTCCCAGACCCGAGTCTGGGCCTAAATATTACTTTTCATGCTTAGACTGGACTTATCAAAACTCGGACCCGACCCAACCCATTATCATGCATTGTAAAAGCACCACATCATTGCATTTGGGAGGGGTAGAAGATGCTCTGCCTTTCAAATTAACTCCCAGCTAGGGGTGAACACAATTTCGGGTCAAACCGCGAACCGCACCGAACCGAACCGAACTGCACGATTTGAAAAAATATTAAAAATGATTTTGAACTGCACTGAATCGAACCGTAAATTTTGGGTCGGTGTGCGGTTTTGACCCATGTCAAACCGCGAACCGCCCAAACCGCAAATTTTGACTCGAACCGAGACCCGAACCGCCTAAACCGCCGACCCGCGTTCAAATTAAATATTATTTTATATTTTTCTTCTTCTTTAATTATGAAAATTAAGATATTTAATAATCATATAACAATATGTAATGAATAAATGAAAATTATGTAATTTTTTCTTCAATTATAATGTGAAAACATACAAATTTTTTGAAAAATTTATAATCCAAACCGCCGACCCGAACCGCCCAAAACGCCAACCCGAACCACCGCGGTTTTCCTTATCAAATTTACGGTTTCGTTTTCTAATTTCCCAAACTGCCAACCCGCGCGATTTGAAGTAAAAAACGAAAAAACCGCCCCGAACCGCACCGCGAACACCCCTACTCCCAGCAACAAAATTTATTACCCAATTTATTTATTTTTCTCATTTCTTTCTTCTTCTTTTTTTTTCAAAATAGTTTTAGTAAATATTCCCTCCGTTATCTATTAAAAAAAATAAAAATAAAAATTAGGTCTAGTGTCTACGCAGATGAAGTGGAGTCAACTGCCTTAATAATCATTGATTGAGCAAAATCACATCTTCTAATGTTTTTATTACTTCTCTGAAGGTGACACAACAACATTATCCGATATCGATATTGGGGATAATGAAATTAAAATAATGGACGTTAAACTTGAGACATTGAGTCTTAAAATTTGAAACTTTTAATTTTAAATTCAATGGCAAAAAAATTAAATTAAATTGCTTCCGTTTAAAAATTAATTATATGAATTTCAATTTGAATATTTTAAGTAACGATAACAGGATACATTAACAAAACCCTTAAAAATCATGGTGATAATTGAGTTTACTTGGACCAGACCCTCCAAAAAAAAATGTGGGGCTGCAAATATTCAGTACCCTATCCAATCATCTACACCTACCAACCTACACTTTTAACTGAAAGATTTGGTAATTAAAAAAAAAAGTGTGAGCATTTAGAAGGGTGATATTAAAGAAGAAAGATGCCCCCCGTGAAATTAGGTTTTATTGAGATAATGATTTGAAGCAGTAACAGTAATCATGCAAGAACAAGGTGATCACGCCTTTTCAAAAAAAAAAAAAAAGGTGATCAGGCAAAAAAAAAAAATCCCTAATTTGAAGGGATGAAGAAGAAGAAGACACTACATAAGTTGGAATCCATGTGACAATCCTTTTGAATCGGTTTGGCATTTTTAAGGCACCGCTGGCTACTTCAAATACATCCAAAAAAACCCAACTAAGATATCAAGATTTTGATCTCTTCGTGATGCAAAATTGACAAGAAAACTTATATGGCACTATATATAGGGAAGGGCTAGGGTCTTATTAATATTTTTAGTAATTATGTTGTTGTTACTTAGGATTATGCTTTTAATTTTATGATAAGTTACAAGAAATACATTCTCTGAATTTGAACTCATGATTTTAAAGTGAAATTCTGAATCTTATATCACAAAACTACGCTTCAGGAGGACTTAGCTTGAAAGACTTGTTGCACTCTAATTATGATGATTATTATTCCTGTGATGTACCAACTGGCTTGCACTCACAAGCAACAGTGAATTTAGCATTTGTACTGAATTATTGATTGGAAAAGGAAACTGAATTAACTTTTGGAAGACAGTTTTGATTTGAATGGTCAGTGGTCACAACATGTAGATTCGACTTTTTATTTCCTGCTGATCATTGCTTAGAAGATTGAGGATTACTGTCAAATTCCCATTAAAAATAACAATTAATTTTTTTTTAAAATTAATTAACCAATAACAATAATTTGCATGCGAAATAGATTGAAGAAAATAAAAATTTGGGTATCTAACTAATCAGACATTATTGGCTGCTACCAACTTTATTTAGTAACACACATGCAACCTAGCATTAACTTTTTTTGGGAGTATGCTTGCTAGATGTGCACAAGTAGTGGACAACAGTGTGCTAACTCGGCAAATTCATGGAGGAAAAGGAAAAGGAAAAGTTTTAAGCTAATAAAACTTTGGGTGAGGTTATTGGAATTCTAAATATTATTTTTAAATATTAATTTTTTTTTTTTTAAAATAATTTTTACTTTATACACTCTTTAAATGTTAAAAAAAATCATCACTTAAACATTACAAATTTATTATTTTTATTTTACTCTATTTACTTATAAAAATATTGAGCACGCTCAAAAACTAGCTAACATGATTTACATTCTAAATTATTTAGAATGTATTGTTGGTGGTATAGTGTCATTAAATAGAAACTAACATGCAACCAAATAGATCAAAACCAGAATACCAATCAAACTATGCAAAACCCTAAAACTTGTAATATGAAGAAAAATCTGGAAAAATTGACGAAATGCAGTCCAAGTCAAGATAGATCTATGTCTTAAAAACTTATTAGCTCCGTCTCGGTGCTCTACGGGTTTTGTGGCTAATGTTCTCCTATGATAACTCAGATTCCTCTTCTTCAAGGGGCACTCCTTAAGAAGATCTTGAACTTGGAAATGGAGGAACCCTCTCTCTGACTCAAAAAGAAATTATGAGACTCAAGACTTGTTTTCAAATCTGGATCTCTAGAATGAACTACAAACCCCCTTTAAATAGACATGGAAGAGTGCCTTAAGAGCACCTTTCAGGTTTGGGGTGTAACCCTCCTAAGGGTTATACCCATTCCATGCACCATTTGGAGTGTTCTTCTAAATTGGAGGACATGTCCCTTTGAGGTACCATCCAAGGGACATGTCACTCCTCCATCCAAACACTATAATTAGAGAATTTTCAACATGTATATAGTCCCACCCTAAAACTTTTTAATGAAGCAGATAAACGAGATTCATGCTTGAGAAAAGAGTTTTTATTTGTTGGGCTCATATAATGTTTCCATTAAGTGGGACTAGTTTTATGAATTTTTTAATGTTATTGTACTCTATCCCGAAATATTATCTCATTAAACTTAATAAAATATAAGTATCTCTTTATTTATTTTTTTAATTTAATATACTTCAACTTAAGTATTTCGAGCAATGATAGAGAGACAAAGAAACGACTAAACGGGGACAAAAACACAATTAAACTACGTCGTTTTGATTGAATTTTAAAAAAAAAAAAAAAAAAAGAAAAAAAGAAAAAAGAACTCAAAACGATATAGTTTTGATATTCTTTTTGTCTCCGTTTAGTCTTCGTTTTATCTCCCTATCATTTTTCAAGTATTTCTTTATCTCGCCTGACATATGATAGAACCATTTACTCTCATTTTCTTATTATGGAACTTAAATGTTTACGTTATACACAATGATTGAGCTAGATAAATATTTAAGGGCCAAATAATAATAAATAATATTTTTAGGGAGCCAAATCATAAAAATACTAAAATAGAAGGCTTTAAAAAAAATTGAAAAAAAATAAAAATCTACATGAACAATGTCCTTTTGGTCTTAAGGCCCTCCTGATTGCATATATCTGAATTATTTTAATCGTGTTTTTCTTATAAGATCTAATTCAACCAAATTTTTTTCTTATAAAATCTAAATCAACCAAAAACCTAACCGAACGGAGAAAACAGACCAGATAACAAAGATATGGGCAAGACATGAGAGGTAAACGGAGAGAAGGAAGAAAGTGTTAGAATTAAATGAGGATAATTAAATTGGGGTCCTATGGTCCTTTTTTTTTTTTTGTTTGACCGAGAAGCTTATGCTTGGATTTGTAGGCGGGCACATGGGGGATGACGGCGACAAATTGTGACCAAAATCATCGAATTTATTCAATTTTAGTAGCATCTATTCCATGTGTGTTTTCCTTGTAAGGCGACACTAGCACATGTATGGCTTCAGAGGGTATTTTTTTTTTTGAATCGTTAGAAATTTCATCATCAAATCATTCATTTCGGGTTTAAGCGGAGCTGGTAAAATCTCTAACTGTCCATAAAAACACACTCTTTAGATGTAAACCCAGAACTTCAAGATGAGATATTAAACCTTACATAAGCAAACCATATCGACGTATTTCAGAGCAAGTATGGGCATTTGCTTATTATGCTTTCATGGTTATTTGATAATAACTAATAAAGGCAAGGCATAGCCAAAGGCATCATCCAATCAAACAAAAAAAAAACATTCTGTTTATGGATGCCCATTGCCACGTGAAGAGCGTTTGGTTCGAATGGAGTCTTTGTGATCCTATTGATTGCGTTTCTATGGGAGCTTTTTGCTTATCTGTGTTCTTGGATCTTACAATTCTATATCTGTTATTAAACGAGGACATGGAGACAATGCGAGCCTTCATGGTTTATTAATTATGAATATGGGTGACCCTTCACAATTCACTTCTTGGCGTGAATCAAAGGAGAGATCAATGTTCTTTATGTAATTATTTTTGGCTGGGTCAATGGCGCTTTCGATAGAGGTATGCAAATCTAACTCGATCCGCAAGTCAAATTATATCCCTGATTGAGTGCGGTTTGAGAAGTTTATCCCAACCTAAGAAAAATATCTTATATGGGATGGTCCTTATAGGACTGTCCAAAATCAGTGATTGTCACATGTTCTAATTTTTTTAAAATTAGGAAATATGACACTTATTAATTGGACGATTTTATAAGACTTGTCCCATATAAATCGACCTCATTAGGGGAGAACTTGTCCTGGAGTTGTAGGACACTCTTGGGGTATGGGGCCCACTCTGTCTTCTACTTGCCGATGAGGTATATCATGTGCCGGGTGTGTATGCCTTCTCTCTCACAGCAGGCGGGCCCTATAGCTGTGTGGGGCCCGCCGTGTGTGAGAGAGAAGAATATACACCCGGCACATAATATAATTTTCGCTACTTGCCATAAATCATGTTACAAAAATGTTAGCTAGCACTTACCATATATTAGCCCCTCATAATTCCACATGGGAAGCTTGCAGAGAACAATCATATAATGGTTTTTGGCTTTATCTCTCTTGTGGGTAGATTTTTAATCTGGAAAAAAGAATTGGTTTTCTCCTGCTCTGCCATTTTTAAATATGTTATTTAAAGGCTAATCATATGTCAAACGACTATTGAATCTAAAAGTGCTGGCATTATAGTGGTACAGCAATATTTTATTGGGGCGTTTTTATGATCATCAAATGGAAATTACAAAAAATTATCTATTTTTTGTAAAATACTTCAACACATCATTATAACTTAATTATTAACAGAATTTGACATTTTAACCCAATTTCAATTTAGATACTTAACATTACAAAAATATTAAAATATAAAATATAAAAAATATAATTTTTTAACAAAAAATTAAATTAAATTTGTAAGATTTTAAATATATTAATGATTATGCTCATATTGAAAATTTTAACATTTTATTATATATGTAATTGTTAATTTTTTATTATATATGTAATTGTTAATTTTTTTATTTCTTTAAATTAATTTTTTTGTATATTTAAATATATTCACCTCTAAGTTCAAATAAATGAAAATATGTGAAATATTTCCTTAACTAAATTTGAAAAGTTAAAAAATAACAGTAATACTCAAACTTAGTGTTGACAGAGGAAATGATGTCACCCTGGAACGAGATCGCCCTAGGACGAAGGAAAGAACGAATGGAGGAAGGACGATGGAGCGAAGAGCGACGAAGAGCTTGGGACGACCGAATTAGCGGATAGGACGAAAATGCGTGATGCAGTTGCTTCCACGATCGCAGCAGTTGGACGGTTTTCCCTCCACAACCGAGCAGTTGAGACACGCAACTCAACGGTTACAGGCATGATCCAGCAACTGCAGGGAGATACTGGAATTGACCAAAACGGTTGACAAGCTTCACTATAAAAGCTCACCTACACCAAGAGAGAAAAGAGAGACAAAAATGAAGACTCAAATGAGCATATCTTTATTTTTCATTTCTTAGATTGTAATCCTTAGGACTATAATTTGTGCGCTTGTGCCCCTTGGAGGCTTATTCACTTAATCAAACACCCCTTACTGGGACTTTCTCTCAGGAGGTTTGAACCTACACGCTCTTCTTTCTTCACGCATAAAAATTGCACAAACAGTTTTTGGCGACCACAGTGGGAGGATTGGTGTAAAGAGTGGAGATGCCTCCGAAAAGAAACGCTCAAATTGGCTCGAGTGCGGAGGAAGGAGGACTGGAGCAAACCAACCAGCCCCATGTTCCAGCCGTAGTCGGTCATTTCGAGGGTCTGGCAGACGCTAGTCGATACGAACCTATTAGGGAGCTCAGCCCTAACGCGGTACGCGCGTTGTTCGGTGAATTCACGCATGATGTTGTCGAACAGGTAAGGCTTCAAAATGTGCATGTCATAGATAAATTTGTATCAACTAACCATTCACATTACGAAAACATGGCCAAACATCTAAGCTCGTTGAATGAATTAATGGCCAAATGTGTAAACGGCGGGACGGCGCTGCCGTGGACTACGCCCCTCCCTGCACCAAGCAGTCAGGAGGCTAGTCCTAGTAATGTTCCCGCGCAAGGGACCAACATCCCTACGACTCTCAGGGGAGGAATAAATCCTGGGGGCAATGGCCCACAATTAGGGCCAAATATGCACCAAGGGCCAAATATGGCACAACATGAAGTGGTGTTGCCTCAAGGCATCCAGGCTTCTCAGGGGCAGAATCACGATTATGTCCCACTTTTGAGAGGACCGCAGCCGCCGCCCATAGCCGTGCCATTTAATGGTAACGATATGTTGACATTTTTACAGCGGTTTAAGGTAGCCCGAGGCCGATGTTACGTGCCTTTGCCCGAAAATGAATTTGTGAGGATCGCTCAAGGTTGCCTCAATTTCGATCTAAAAAAGAAATTTCAGGATCGCGAATTTTGGGACCTTCCCCAACTCACCACTAGTGTGGTGCGTTATGAGCGGTTGTTACGAGAAGAGGAGCAAATAAAAAATTTGAGCAAATGGACGTATTATAGAAACATTGATTATGAAATGGGCGAAGTAGACGTCGAATCGACCGATTTATGTTTGGCCGAATTGGTTAAGGGGAAGCCTTACATTTGTAAGACGTGGGCGGAGCCCGAAGCCAATGAAAAGAACGATAAAAAGAGTAGGAATTTCTCTTTTGATATCACTAAAATTGATGCCATATTCGACCAGTTGTATAAAGATAAGCAAATTAGTTTGAGCAATCGACATACGTTGCCAACAACCGAAAAAATCGGTAGTAAAAAATATTATAAGTGGCACAATGCATGGTCTCATACAACTAATAATTGTCTTGTTTTTCGAAATGTTTTACAGGATTCCATAGAATCTGGATGAATTACGTTCGAGAAAAAGATGGCAGTTGATAACAACCATTTTCCAAAATCGGTGGAATTGAACATGATCAACCCAGACCTTGCCAAGATGAATCTGCCGAAGGTCAAATTGGTTCTAGACGAAGGACAACACCATCATCGTCCAAGCGCTCTGGAAAGGATTAAGGCACCTTCAGAGCATGGAGACCGGCATAATGTTTGTATTCGATGCAAAAATAATATAGAATGGATGAGGGAGTTAGAAGAGACTTGTGAAAGGCCCGTAAAGAAAGAGTCAGCAACATGGCAGCCACGGACCTTCCCCCAAGATTCTATGGGGAGAATTAAAATTTAGTCCAAAATGTAAGGACGTTTAAGCCGAAAATTCATCGGCCCAATATATGGCATTCATACCAAAGGCCACTTTCAAGACAGCGTCCAGGCAGAAACTATCCCCCCGTGGATGAAATGACGAGGACGCAGTTAAGGCGACATCAAAGAAACTATGGCCGTATGATGCCAACAAGGCGAAACAAGGGCCACCACGGGCCGTAGCCCTCGCATCATGGAGAAATCAGAAGCAAACAAAAAAGGGAGTGACAGCAAAAAAGGAGCAGTGACGAGCGGCGATGAACGCACTAAGTTCGACAGACGAAAGCGGGACGAAACAGACGACGAAGAACCTCATATCGTCATTCAGTTCGGCAGTATGCCACCGGTTGTGGCCAACCATTACTTGTTGCCCAGAAAATTCAAGGGGGATAACAGCGGAGAAGCTGGAACAAACGAAGACGTCTATGAGGGCAACGAGACCGAATTTGCTGCGCTCTCGATAACAGATAGGGATGATTCGGATGAGGAAATGACCGACATAGAAGAAGAAATAAACATCAGAACCGAAGCAAGGAAAAGAGGAATTTCACAAAATCAGCTTCTCAAAGAATTGTATGAGGCCGGCAATCCTGCAGTTGGGACATTGGGAGAAGATTTGTGACGATATCCATTCCTCATTTTGTTTGGGACACCTAAGATAAAACGGACCATCACCAGAGCCAAAAAACGGAGATTGGCCGTCAATAATATCTCTCATGATGCACCAGCCACGTTCCCACCATCTGGATGGGACATGAAAGAAAAATTGCCTCAAGCTAATAATGAGGGCAATCAAGTAATGGAGATAGGTCTGTCAGGGAAGGTGATATTCCCAAAGCCACCACCACAAATGACAAAGCATCTGCTGCCGCTGTACGTAAGAGCAAAGGCTAATGGGATACCTATCACCAAAGTGTTGATTGATAATGGGGCGGCCATTAATGCAATACCAGTTAGGATGCTAGGAAGTTTGGCAAAGTCAGAAGAAGACCTCCTCCCTACGGAAGTGGTGCTTACCAGCTTTAATGGAGGGGCGACGACGGCCAAATGGGTTATTCTGTTGGACTTGCAAGTGGGAAGTACTAGGAAAACAGTAGTATTTTCCGTCATAGATAGGCCGACAACATACAATATGCTCCTAGGACGAGACTGGATACACGGCAGCCGATGTCATCCCTTCATCAACGCCTAGTTTTCTGGAACCGGAAGGACGAGATGGAGAGATAGTGCATGCCGACAACAAGCCTTTCACTGCAGAGACAAATTCGGCGAGTAGTACTTCATGTACGAAGGGAATTATGGGCCGACCAGAGTTCTGAATGAGGGGGAAAGCCCGACCATTGTGGCTCAAAATGACGAGCCGTACCCCACGGGACTGCTGAATGATTTGTTCGCATAGACGAGACCAACCACAGTGGTTTTTGGAGAGCCAACGCACATCAATTTAAATGAAGAACAAGCAGAATAAGGAGCAAACAGCCCTTGCTGCCTCAAAGGCCAATTTAATGGCCTATGTAGCAGAGCGAAGAAATGAGGCCGAAGCACAGCCCGTGATTTCGACCTTAAGAGGAAAAATGCTGGCGCATCAGATGGAAGACAAGATAAGAGAACTATGTGGAGTGGACTGCTTGATAGAAGGAGGTGAATCAGTGGAAGAAGAGAAATACGCTCTGAATGGACGACGAAAGACAAATATCTCAAGAGGACAAGATGCATTGGACTAGGTAAATCTGGGGAGCGAGCATGATAGACGCATCACTTACGTCAGCAAGGAACTGGAGTCTCAGGTACGCGAAAAGCTAATTTGTTTACTACGAGAGTACAAACATTGTTTTGCATGGGACTATAATGAGATGCCTGGTTTAGATAGGACGTTGGTGGAACATAGGCTGCCAATCATGCCAAGTCATAGGCCTCATAAGCAGCCTCCCCGGAGGTTTGCGCCCAATGTCATGCCTGATATTAAGAAAGAAGTTGAACGCCTTTTAGAGGCGAAATTCATTAGGAAACCAGATATGTGGAATGGTTGTCAAATATCGTCCCAGTCAGGAAAAAGAATGGAAAAATAAGGATCTGTATAGACTTCAGAAATTTAAACTTAGCGACACCAAAAGATCAATACCCAATGCCGACAGTAGATTCGCTAGTGGACTCCACGCCGGGGTACCAAGTCTAATCTTTTATAGATGGGTATACAGGTTATAATCAGATTTACATCGCCGAAAACGATATACACAAAACAGCCTTTAGGTTTATAGGCTCTCTAGGTTGTTATGAATGAGTAGTGATGTTGTTCGGCCTGAAAAACGCTGGTGCCACGTATCAGCGGGCCATGAATTTGATCTTTCATGACATGATCGGTGAATCTCTAGAAGTCTATTGTAGGCATTGCATTTCGCATGTGAAAACCCGATGATGAATCTCAGTTGGAGGCACTACCTTTTTAGCTAAGGATAGTGGGAAACGGAGGTCGGAAGGGGAAATTCAGAATAAGTACGTCATCAAGTCATTTCACAAGTTCACTGTCTTCGTTAGTGCTGCGTTCGTTACTTCATTCGAACGTCAGGCAGATTGCGGACGTTCGTGTTGTAGCGTTCGAATGGGCGTTCGAACGAAGTCGGTATTTTGGTTTTGCTGCTAGCTTCGCACCCCAGCCCATTGAGCCCCCCAAAGCCCATAAAACACATCCCAATTAATAAAACACATTTAAAACACATGGGAAATTAAATTAAATATTAAATAAAATAATTAAACCATTTACCAATTAAATAAAAACATAAAATATAATCACACCTAATAAAGATAAATCAAATATATTATACCAAACTTAATAAATATCATGCCTAATTAATCAATCATAACAAATTAAATATTTTGCATTCCTAATCTAGCCAAGATTTGTCCCCCCTCAATCTAATCCTTTCCTTGTTGAATACCAAATCAAATCCTCTTTTTAATGCAAAAATCCCTTCCTTGTGAGACAGGTGAAGCTCTAGCCTTTCTCTATATAAACCACACCTCTCCAAGGCATTGACCTCTCCGAATTTACGCCCACCACAAGAAAAAAGAAGCAAAGAATTTCCAACCCCCCTCTCCAAGCTCTCCATTCACGCATATCACACAAAAAATATAACAAATTTCTTTTCATCTCCTTCCCTCACATCACCGAAAAGTACATCAATACAGCAGCCCTTCGCACGTCAAAACACACAGCCCCATAAGCCTTCCTATATCACCGAAACAACAACCCACAAAAAATACTCAAAACAGTAACATAAAAACTGCATTCATAATCCTTAAAATAATCACACAAGACTACACCAAAAACCCACAAAAAAAACACTCGGAACAGTCCGTGTTGAAACGTCAAAACAGGTGACCTGAACAGAGAGTAGCAAAACAGAGGCCAAACAGTAGCAGAACGGAGTTCGAATAGCAAAGCAAAACAACAAAACAGTGAGCTAGGACGCTAACCAGTGAACCAGAGAAGTTGAGGAGCTGTACCCTTTCCGACGTCCGTGAAACGCAAGCCTGAAAGTTGGCAAAAAGGTTAGACTTGA
The DNA here is from genome assembly GCA_019454045.1 of Zanthoxylum bungeanum. NCBI lineage: Eukaryota > Viridiplantae > Streptophyta > Magnoliopsida > Sapindales > Rutaceae > Zanthoxylum > Zanthoxylum bungeanum. The sequence goes on along the minus strand of SKCR01038327.1, from coordinate 116,876 downwards.
GGGTATTTTTCACACTCGTTTTTTTTTTTTTTTTTTTATTTATTTGCATTATTTATTTAATATTGCTGCATGATTGTCATGTTGAAATGCATGTGTGGCCATTGAGTAGATAAATATGCATGAATTATGAGATGTTGTATGTTGTGGCTGTGGAATAATAAGAGATGTGTCAACTCTCGCGGTAATATCGGATGGAAACCCGGACATAAATTTCATAGCCGATTCCGAATGGAGGGTAGTATGATCTGTACTCGGGATACAACTCCACGTACCGCTTGAGTAAATGACACCCTCTTTTGTTTTGTGTTGCTTTGGTTTATTTATTTTTCGTCACTTGAATTCTGCATGTTCTTTATTTATGTATGATTCAATCGAGCGCATGGGCTTAGTAAGTGGAATGAGAGATCCCCTATGGGGAGGGGTAAAGCCCTTTACCACGATGCTTTGCCGCGTCGGTTGATGTGTGTTCGGTTGAATGCAAGATACGTTCAATCGGGCATACTAAGTTTGATATTATTGTTTTTAATTCTTGTTCGCATGATTCAATCGAGCACATGGGCTTAGTAAGTGGAATGAGAGATCCCCTATGGGGAGGGGTTTTAAGCCCTTTACCATGATGCTTTGCCGCGCCGGTTGATGTGTGTTCGGTTGAATGTAAGATACGTTAATCGGACATACTGAGCTTGACATTGTTGTCTTATTCTTTGTGTTGCATGCATCAGGTCTGGTCCGTTCGAAAGCGTTCTCGAACGTTACACGAACGCGAACCTTCTGTTTACCGTTCGAACGCGTTCTCGAACGCTACGCAAACACACACGCACTTCCTTAGTCTCATCATGCATTGGTCTGGTTCCGTCGAACGTGTTTTCGAATGCTATATGAACGCGAACCTTCTGTTTACCGTTCGAACGCGTTTCCAAACACTACACGAACGCACACGCACTTTCTTAGTCTCATCATGCATCAGGTCTGGTTCCGTTCGAACGCGTTCTCGAACGCTATACGAACGCGAACCTTCTGTTTACCGTTCGAACGTGTTCTCGAACGCTACGCGAACGCACACGCACTTTCTTAGTCTATCATGCATCAGGTCTGGTTCCGTTCGAACGTGTTCTCGAACGCTATACGAACGCGAACCTTCTGGTTACCGTTCGAACGCGTTTTCAAACCGCTACGCGAACGCGCACCCACTGAACTGAGTCATTTTCATCAGATTTCATACATAGTTTTCCTAGTAGCTATCCCCACATGTATGAATACAATGTGTTTAATGTATTACAATTCATATACCTATGTCATGATAACATTTGAGTATTATTTCTTGTGGTATATCGGATGGAAACCCAGACATAAATTCCGTAGCCGATTCCGAATGGACGGTAGTACGGTCTGTACTTGGGATATAATTCCACGTACCACTTGAGAAGGTGCTCACATGTGTGCTTGGTGGTAGTATGTGTGCTTGGTTTTCTTGAATATAATATGCCAGTGAAGTTGTATGTTGTCGGTCATTTGATGTACTTTCAAGCATGCAATCTTAGATGTGAAATATATGTAAACTTAGTGTAAGTTTTATTTTGTACATGTGAATTTAGAAGCATGATACTCTTGGAAATAAGTGCTACTTAAGCCTGATTAAATTATTACATAAATCATTTCATTACAAGTGGCATAAGTAAGGGACCATTCCGAACGGTTTGAGGTCTTCCATTGCGAGGGGTGAGTGCGGCCTTAAATCTCATTTTCCCGGTTCACACCGGGTGGCGACTCCATTATTCTCCGATTTAGTCCCCCGTGGCTACTCCGTACTCTCGACCGGGCCGCGAGCCCGGGACAGCATGCGTCACCCAGTTTCTGTGTCCCACAGTCTGGCGACTCCACTGGGATAGAGAATCGGCCCCGAATATTGTCTTGTAATGTTTGGATTTATGTTTTAATTGACCGTGTCTATAGTGGATAAAATGGGGGTTTAATCAAAGGCATTTTAAGGCTAGGTAATGGTTTAGTGTCTTCCTTCATTCACTACCTTTCTAGAAGGAAAAGCTGTGAAGGCATCTATATGGCCATCTACTCGTAGCCTATTGTGATGGACTAATTTGGAGGACTCGTTGTTTATTCCTGACCACCAAGCGATAAGAGCCTAAGAGGCTTGGGTATTTAAGTGAGCGCTCCACATTCCCTCTGGGGAATCTACAACAGGAAATCCATTTGACAAGTCCGTCACACACCATAGCTCATTGGCACGTACCTTATTGTATAAAAAAGGGTGCGCTCACTTGGTCGCTCGAACCCTTGATCGGGGAGACCTAGTTATGGGCCATCCTTCGCCGATGAGAGCCTTTGTCTATACTCTTGTGAACCACCCATAGACGGGTTTGTATGGTTAAAGTACAATTATTTCCTTGAGTATGTGCTAGTGGACCATCCTCATTTGGATGCAGTTGGACCATTGTCAGAAATGCGGACTTGCTGGGCCATTTAAATGGGGCGAGTTCGTACCTTATGACCATTGGGCCCAAAAGCTTCTGAAATGTTGATGGCCATTCCATAGAAATTATTACTTTATGTTTGCATTATCTTTTATGCTTGTGTTTTGGAACATCGCCGTTTGGATCCATTTGGACCATTTGTCATGGATATGGGCTTGTTGGGCCATGTAAACTGGGACAAGAATGTATTTTATGACGATTGGGCCAAGGCGTCTAAGTGTTGATGGGCCACTTTGTGCTTGTGTTCGGAACATTACCATTTGGATTTAGTTGGGCTCCTTGTCATGAGATGTGAACTCGTTGGGCCATTTAAACTGGGATGGGTTCACTCCTATGACAATTAGCCCGAAAGGTTCTAAAAATGATAACGGGCCGATTTGTTTGAATTTTTAATTGATTTAGTATGTTATATATGTTACATGCATCTCATGCACCTCATACATACATATATCATGTTAACACCATCTATGTCTCAAAAAGACATCATAGCTACCTTTGGGTTAGAGAAAGGACAAGACTCACTAAAAGAACAAGTATGAGTGAATCCGATAATGAGGTGTCCCGTATGGATCAGTTAGAGAATGATCTCGCCAAGATCATGAACAATTGCAGGCTTTGACTACTGTTGTGGCTGGCATAGCCGGGTCTCGTGCTGGGGGTAGTTCTGGGGATGTAAGACAAGAGGAACCTCCGAACAGATTGGGGGATGATATCCCCACTTTTGATGATGATATGGCAGAGTATGCAGCAGGCAGAGTATCTGGGTCTCAGGCAGTGTTACAGAAGCTCCGGGATCAGGTTGAGTCGGTTCCCGCAAGATGAGGGGTAATAATGAGGATTTGCTGGATTATGACACACTGACTTTCGAGGAACAGTTGCCGGCATAGTTCAAGATGCCTGATATGGCTAAGTTTAATGGGAATAGGGATCCAAGGGTGCATCTCCGACAGTTTGTATCAATCATAAGTTCAGTTGGCTTATCTCAGCGCCAAGTGCAGAAAATGTTTTGGAATGTCGCTTGAAGGAGCTCCCGTGGTGTGGTACCACAGTTTGGAGAAGAAGTGAAGGAAGATTGGAGGGGGAGTTGGTGATGCTTTCCTGAAGCAGTATGGCACTGACCTAGAGATCGATCTGTCACTCCGTGATCTGGAAAATGTTAGGCAGAATCAGGAGAGTTTTGAGGAGAGTTTTAAGGAGTATGTGGACCGATGGAGGAGTCAGTTGTTGAAGATGCAGACTAGGCCTTCGGAGAAGGATCAGATTAAGATGATTATCAAGGGCACCAAGCCCTCCATTTACAGCAAGTTGAGGAGGATGACCTCCATGATTGCAGACTTTCGCAGTTGAGGGAAACTGTCATGGATATTGAAGAGGAAGAGAGGCCGAGAATAGAAAGTTCTATGGTGAACAGGAGGCCCGTTGGGGGAACATCGGGAACAAAGCCCGTTTCTGCTGAGATTGCCGCTATCCGGAACCGGCAGTTTTCCAACTTGGGAAGGCCCCTGTCCAAGGTGCTAGAGAAATTGAAGAGGCAAGGGCTCTTAAAACCCTTGGAAGCCAAACCATTACCCAATCCCCTACCATCACATTATAACTAAGCCTTTACTGTCACTTTCCCCAACAAAAGGGCCATGACACCGACAATGCGCCCGACTCCGCCATGAAATCCAAGACCTGATAGACTCCAAGAAATACCTAACCCAGAAAAGAAAAAGAACAGCCCGACACCACAGAAACCCCTTACCCAACTACCGTGTGCGTCCCACACCAGCCTATATGATCAATTCTGGCCTCCCAGAAGACCTTGTCCTAAAATCCTTTCACCCTCAAGGTTTGCCTGGGAATCTGGGATAGTACTAGTGAAGATGAAAGAACTGAGCAAGAAAAAACTTTTGGCTTGATTTCTCTAGTGTGCGAGGAGGAAGAAGTAAGGGAATGACGCGCAGTGGTCATTTTTACAATGATATGGCAGATAAGGGTAAGGAAGTTTTGACAGATGGTAGAGAAGTGGTTGAGACTGCAGAAAACACTGCTGGGGATATAGTGCTGAGGCAATTGAGGAAGACTAGAGCACAAGTGAGTATCTGGGAACTGTTATGTGCATCTCGGGAGCATAGGCAGGCTATGGTTGAAGCCTTGAGCAAGATTGTGGTAACCGGAAGACGCCAACCCTGCAATGTTTGTTGGGTCAGTTCAGAAAGAAGCTTTGCAGATATCTTTTTCTGAGGATGAACTCCCAGCAGAGGGGAGAAATCATAACATGCCTCTATTTATCAGGGCCGAGGTGAGGGGCAAGAGAACTTCATGTGTGATGGTGGATGACGGTTCGTCCATCAATGTGTGCCCGCTGAAAATTCTGGTGAGATTGGGTATGAAAGCAACAGACTTGGACCCCTCCAGTATGACTATTAAGGCTTATGATGACAGTAAAAGGGGAGTTGAGGGTACCTTTGTGGCTGTGGTCAAGGTAGGACCGATTGAAGATGAGGTTGAGTTCACGGTACTAGACATCCCGACTACTTTCACCTTATTGTTGGGAAGGCCTTGGTTTCACAAACTTAGGGGCGTGCCTTCCACTTTGCATCAGATGATCAAGTTCCCGTATGAGGGAGAAGTTGTTACCATCCGGGCTGAGTTAGATAATGCCGTGGCTGCCTTGGAGATACAACCTTTCACGAGGTTTCAGGTGTCAGCTACTTTTGAGGAGTGGGTGGATCCTAGAGTTGCTAGGATTATGGAGAAAATGAAGTTTGAGCCGGGTAAGGGTTCAAAATTACCAGATTTTAGGGGACAGACTACTCGGAAGGGTTTGGGGTACAAGTCTGATGAAGAAAAGCCAAAGGTCAAGAAAAAGGGCCTGAAACTGATGGAATGTTTTGTGAAAGCTTCAGGATATCAAGGGGAGCCTGAAACTGTGGAAGTTAATGGAATTGTGGTACCTGGGTTTGAGATCTTCCATGATATGTTGGGTAAGAAGCTGATAGTTGAAGAAATTGTGGAGAAAGAAGAAGAGAATTGGGAGGAAGAACTGATGAAGTTGGAGAGCCTGATTCTGGGAGAGGACGAAAAGCCTGAGGAAGACCTGATTGCAGAGGAAGAAGTGTCTATAGATGATGAAGACATTTACCTTCCTGATTTGTTTGAATGTACTTCCGCATTATCCAATAATAAAGACATCTCTTTTGCTTACTTGCTTGAGTCATTTCCATTTACACTGCACGAATCAAGCATATTTGACATCAGTTCAGCCAGAACTATTGCATTTAACTTGGGTACACTTGAGAACCCCAAGGAAATCTGATTGCAGTGAAGTAACTCAGTAAGAGAGAGGGGAAACTAGAAGAAGTGTTGGTCAGATATGCCAAAGTGTTTGCTTGGTCCTATGAGGACATGCCCGGGTAGACAGAAACATTGCCCAACATACAATACCAACTTATCTGAATATGAGGCCAGTAAAACAGAAACCGACGGATGAGACCAGAATGGGCTGAGAAAGTCAGAGATAAAGTTAAGAAGCAGATAGATGTGAGGTTCTTGGAAGTAGTAAAATATCATGAGTGGTTGGCTAATATAGTACCGGTGCCGAAGAGAAAGATGGGAAGGTCAGAATGTGTGTAGACTACAGAGATCTCAACAAGGCTTCTCCGAAAGATGATTTTCTCTGCCGCATATAGATGTTCTGGTTGATAGTGTGGCTTTATCTGCTATGTATTCATTTACAGATGGATTTTCAGGTTACAATCAGGTTCTCATGGCTAAGGAAGACAAACATAAGACTGCATTTGTTACTGAGTGGGGTACTTATTATTACAAGGTTATGCCATTTGGGCTTAAGAATGCGGGGGCTACTTATCAGCGGATGGCCACTACACTTTTCCACGACTTGATGCACAAAGAGATTGAGGTGTATGTGGATGACATGATGGTAAAATCAGAGACAAGAGTTGGGCATATTGAAGCACTGGAAAGGTTCCTTCAGAGAGTTGACAGAAACAACCTGCGGCTTAATCCCAAGAAATGTGTGTTTGGGGTGACATCAGAGAAATTGCTTGGTCATACAGTGGGAATGGGCGGAATAGAGGTAGACTCCGAAAAGATCAAGGCAATCACGGAAATTCCTGCACCAAAGACAGAAAAAGAAGTCAGAGCATTCTTGGGAAAGATTCAGTACATCAGTCGGTTCATTGCCAAGTTGACATCAGTATGTGAGCCTATCTTCAAACTGTTGAGAAAAGATCAGCCAGTGAGATGGAATGAACAGTGTCAGACAGCCTTCGATAAAATCAGAGAGTATTTGGTAAAGCCTCATGTATTGAAACCTCAGAGACCGGGCAAACCTTTGATATTGTATTTGGCTATAGAATCAGAAGCACTGGGGGCAATGATGGTACAGGCTGATGAGACAGGGGTAGAACATGCAGTCTATTATCTGAGTAAGAAGATGCTCTCGTATGAGGCTCGATATCAAGAAGTTGAGAAGATCTGTCTTGCCGTGGTATGGGCTTCCAGAAAGTTACGACATTACTTCCAGTCATACAAGATCCAGAAGTGGAAATGGAGAATCCTCTGAAGTATCTTCATTCGGTGCCTTCACTAGTGGGAAAATTGGGCAGATGGTTGGTATTGCTGACAGAGTTTGACATTGAGTATCTCACCTCCCTCCAAGTGTTCAAAGGGCGAGCAGTAGCAGAGTTTCTGGCATTGCAACCTGTTGAGGGGGATCAGTATAAGTTTGAATTTCCAGACGAAGAAATCCAAGCAATAACAGTTCAGAGATGGAAGATGTATTTTGACGGAGCGGTGAATTACAAGGGAGCTGGAATTGGGATCGTGATAGTGACCCCCGAGGGAGAGACTTTGCCTTTAGCCAAGAGGTTGACATTCAGAGTGACTAATAACATGGCCGAGTATGAAGCATGTGCTTTTGGTTTGACAGCATTGATAGCCTTGAAGGCCGGGAGTGTGGAAGTCTACGGAGATTCTATGTTGGTAGTCCAGCAGATGAGAGGAGATGGGAATTGAAAGAAGAACGGTTGAAACCTTACCTTTTTCACCTCAGAAAGTTGGCACAGTTATCTCCGAGTGTAAGTTTCAGCACTTACCGAGAGAAGAGAATCAGATGCAGACGCATTGGCTACACTTGCAGCAACTTGGGAGAATCCAGAAAAGTTAGTGATGAGACCGTTGATACTAACAACAGCGAGCAGACCTGTTTATGAGATAGAAAGAATTCTGGAAGTTGAGGTCAACGACGGTAAACCTTGGTATTATGACATTTAGAGGTATCTGGAACATGGCGAACTCCCGGAAGGGGCATGCAGAAAAGACAGAATAGCTATTCCGAAGTTGGCTTCCCAGTATGTGATTTTGAAAGGGGAACTGTACAAGAGGCAAGCAAACGGTATTCAGTTGAAGTGTTTGAGAAAAGAAGAAGCTCAACATGTAATGGAAGAAATACAGGCCGGGGTATGTGGTCCGCACATGAACGGGTTGAATCTGTCCCGCAAGATAGTGAGACAAGGTTTTTATTGGTCAACCATGGAAACAGACTGCGCGAAGATGGTAAAGCACTGTCATGATTGTCAAGCACATGGTAATCTGAATCACTTACTGCACACAGAGTTACACGGGCTATCAGAGCCGTGGCCTTTTCAGCATGGGGAATTGATATGATTGGAGAAATTCGACCGAATGCATCGAATAGGCATCACTTTAAATAGTGGTAGTAGATTACTTCTCGAAGTGGGTGGAAGCCGAATCATTCCGCAATGTTACAGCCAAAACAGATGGCAAAGTTTATAGGTCGGAACCTCAATTTTCGGTATGTATGCCGCATCATGTAGTGACAGACAACGGAGTTCAGTTTCAAGGAGAGACGAAGGCAATGTTGCAGAGGTACGGGATAGGCCACCACAAGTCATCACCATATAGGCAGCAGGGAAATAGGGCAGTTGAGGCAGCCAACAAGACCATAAAGACGATTTTAGCCAAGATGATAGAGAACTGCAGAGATTGGGCCGAGAAACTGTTAGTGTTCCTAGAACATGCCAAGGATCTAATAACCATGAAAACATATTCATAAATTCAAAATAAGTTGCAGAATTACTTACATTGAATGGATTTGAGCTTTTAAAATTTTGAGAAGAAGATCCAAGATCCAAGATGCTTCCTTTGTTGATTCCAAGCTTTGAGTTGAAGATCTCCAAGATCCTTCCTTTGTTGATTCCAAGCTTTTGAAGTTGTTTCCCTATCACCTTAGTTGATTTCTCCAAGTGCTAGCTTTGTTGATCTTGCCATAAAATCAAAGAGAGAAGGACATGAAGCTCACGCCCATGGAGCATTAGGGTTTTCCTTTTGTTCCAAAATGTGTTTTGTGTGAAGCATTAGTGTGAAGAGAGAGAGCTAGGGTTTTGTTAAAGGGTTTTTACCCTTTTCACCAAAACCATGTAGTTGGGGTAATTTGGTTTCACCTAAACCAAGTAGTTGGAAAGTAAGTGGTTTTGGCATAAATGCCAACCACTTTCCAACCACCACTTCACATGTGTGACATGTGTGAAGTGGGCCCCACCATTTTGAATTCAAAACTCAAATGTCTCTACGAACATTTGCCGCGGCTCGGTTCCGTTTAATCCGATTAAACGAACTTTCGTCGCTAAATAATTAAATCTAATTTAATTAAATAACGATGCCTCGCAAATATATTACGAACGTCATTTACGAATTAATTCTAAATTAATTCGTTCGTTCGTATTAAAGTCCAACTTTAATTTCGTAATGAAATCCAATTAAAATTAATATATCCGATATATTAATTTTAGCCCATACGAATAAATTAAATAGAAAAATCAAATTTAACTATCAAATTTATTCTACCGATAATTCCAAATTAATCGCGTTCTCTCTCTTCCGACACATTTAATCCCAGATTAAATAATACCTCAATTAATCCCTGATTAATTTTCTCCATCTTAATTAATCCCAGATTAATTTTCTTTCTTAATTAATCCCAGATTAATACTAATTTAAATCAACTGTCATCGGTGAATCTTTGGGAAGCGACCCAAAAGATCCCTGGATATGTTGGCAGTAAATACGGTCATCGGATTATCCGAATACGTGCGTACCTCGTACCACGTGCTTACCGATTTACAAGACATGGTTGGCTTCTAGCAAAGCACCGTGCCTACCCAATTCTCCAGAAATATTCTTACTGGAATATATAATCTATGTCAGGCGTAGTATACGTAGTATTGCGTATTGCGATCCAGTATCGGATTGTCACGTGCTAGGCCTGGGGCTGGAATGTGTCTGCCCCGTACGAAGCACATGTCGGATGTCTGGTAACTAGTCTCTATTATCGGACATACATGACCTAGTCATAATATCCCGATGACTGCAGTACTTAAGAGTACTAGTACCGTATCCTACGTGACATCATCTCCACTATGACTGGAGTGATACTTCTTCGTCTTGACATCACACCCAATACACTACGATTCTCGATATACCCAGCAGAGGCGTACACAGAACCTGTTAAAGCCCTGAACGACCAAAACTAAAGCATACCGATTGTCGCAAGTATTGAGAGCATGCAGTTAGACCAAATACCAATACACCTACCCTGATATCGGACTTCCATAGACACATAGTCATACTACCAATGGAATTCCGAGGGGTCTATCCAGAGCGAAGCTATTTTCCGTACCATCGGTAAAACACAACCTCCTATTACACTTGCATGAGTATCCTATACCTAAATATATGAGAACTATGCCGTTATGATCTCACATAACACGCACAAGTGTAATACTAGTCTATTCCGCATTATCGATGTCCAGTCTCGATAATACTACGACTAGGGATATTTAATGATTAATCCTTCGTGGACTGATACTGTCTCATATCTCTCAATCCATGAACTAATCATATGGACCTCCTATCATTTATACATCTAGGTGATCTAATCACAAATGATAAGAGTGCAATCTCTTTGTCACATAGTTAATTTGTACAACAACACCATGATCTGTACAAATAGTGACGCTATGGGTCATAATTGTCCAACAATCTCCCACTTGGCCTATAGCCAGTCACTCGAGTGTCTTACACCCGAACTATGTACGGTTCGCTCAAACTGCTGAGGAAAGCTTTCGTCAGCGGATTTGTATTATTATCGTCTGATGCATTTATTCGATCATCACATCGCCATGATGTATGATCCGAACGAATCAGATGAATAGTCGAAGTAAATATCTGGATCGTTGATGAGACCATTAATTCTTTAGTCTGCGTTGTAGCCTAGCTCAGCTGCTAATAGAACTATATCTAATCTAATTAGATTTGTTAATAACACAGATGGCTTCTATTGCTGCCTCAGCCGCAGTAATAACCCGCATTTGTTGTTTATTCGGTAACATTATCTTGCTTGGAAGATTTCCAGCTCACTGTTCCGTTATTCAAACTGTATAGTACCGTTGTTTTATCGGTTAGGAAGCTTGCAGTAGTGATCTCAGTCACTTCAAGTTCTCCTTCTCCATAGTTTAAGACATCATCCTTAGTTCTCTAAGATACTAACGGATGTTCTTAATATCAATCCAGTGACTATCACTTGAATTGACCTGTTTGTGACTCCATATGCTCAAAGCGTATGAGACACCAGGTCAAGTATATTTTTCAATGTACGAGTTCTCAGAGAGTGTTAACAACTTTTAAATCTATCCCAGTAGATTTTATTCCTAGAATAAAGGTTGTTTCTCCCAAGAATTCTACGGAGAATTTTCATGAAAGCCAAGCTTTCACCGATTGTAATATGGGAATATCATTTCCAAGAAATGATATATCATTATTATTTAGGACATCATTGTCAGTGCGCTCCCACTAACCTCCTTATATACACAAGAATCATATTCGTTTTGAATAAATCATACACCATTATGATTACATCAAAATGATAATTCCAAGAACCTAATGCTTGCTTCAATCCAAACATGGATCGAATAACCTGCAAATCTTATTTGCTAGTTTTGGTACGACAAAATCGTCAGGATGTTATAAACATCCTCTAAAAAGGTTTCCGTTTAAGGAAAGCGATTTTGACGTTCAGCTGTTATATTTCATGAATGAAACATGCAGCGTTAGCAAGCATTATCCAAATGGATTTATCCATGGCAACAGGTAAAATGTTTCATTGTAATCAACACAATGTTGATAACGATACCTTTTCGCTACAAGCCTAGCTTAGTACGTTGGTTTGTTGCCATCCATGTATGTCTTCCTTGAAGACTTATATAGTACCAATAGGCACAATGCCTTGCGGTACAACAACTACTAGTGTCTAAACATAGTTGTATACATGGAATCCATTTTGGACTCATGGCACTTTGCCATAATAGGGAGTCGATACCTTGTATCACTTCCTCACACGTAGTCAGTTCGTATTCCTCAATAAGATTGACATCTTTATGAGGTGAGATCAGAAACCCACCCATACCCCAGGTTGTTTTCTGACTCTCTCCGACCTACGCGGTTCTTGTGTATTCGAAGATTATTGGTAAAGTTTTATCCTTGATGAACTGTTTGTGTTCCATTAAGGACTAGGTGCCTTGACAATATTACTCCGATTTTCATCGAGTTTTACTATCCTCCCACTTACCACTGCATATCGGTATTCCTCTTAGGAAAAACGCATGGTGAGCAACAATTACATTGTTCTCATGTGAGATGTATAAGTACTATACTTTGGTTTCCTAGGACAACCTACAATTAGGCACTTATCCAATTTGGGTTCTAGTTTGGTATCATCCAAACATATGCCTAGCATTCCCAAATCATCAGGAGTGAGAAAGCCCAGCTTCTTTCCTGTTCATATCTAATATGAAATCTGTCAAACAGATTTTCATGGAACCTTATTCAAAATAAGTATTGCACTGTTAAATGCTTATCCCTTTGAAGGAAAATGGTAGCTCAGAGCGACTCATGATTAACCTTATCATGTCTAACAAAATTTGGTTTCTCCGTTCGGACACACCGTCAAACTGACGTGTTCCGGAGAAGTCCTCATTGAAAGAATACTATACTCTTTCAAGTATATGAGAAACTTATTCTTAAGTATTTTCATCATGGTCAAACCGTGATGTTTTAATACTTTAGCCGATCTATTCGTCTATTTCGTGTCGAAACTCTAAAAGTTTCCGATTTGTGTTCTTCAAAAGAAACACAACCATAACGCGATGCCACATCCGTAAAGGTCACGAAATATTCATATCCACCTCTAGCCTAGCTAGACATGGGCCCACTTACGTCACTATGAACAAGGGCTAATAGATCGGTGGCACTTACACTTTTACCAAGTAAAAGGTATTTTAGGTACTTTACCTAATGAACTAGATTCGTAGACATCATTTGAATGGAATCAAATCCGTCCTAGTATCCACACTTCAAAAGTGTGGATATACGAGTCTTGTTTAATGTGTCCCAGTCAACACTGCCACAAATAAGTCTTATCTGATCAAATCAGTTTGAGCTATTTGTTCGTCATATTATATGTTTGAGATTTATTTATATTCAAAATATAAATACTGTTATTCACATATAATGTGTTTATCTCAATATCATCTTTATAAAATAAAACACTTTAGTGTTCTAGAATATAAAGGTATACTCGCAACGAGTTATACTCGATATAGAGATAATGTTTCTAGTCAAACTAGTTACATTATAACAGTTTCCTAATTTAAGTACACACCCAAATGGTAGTTCCTAAACTTAGGTATCTGCGGTTGAAACACGCTGTCATCCCCGTTTCTGATTCGCAGATTAATCTCATCTGAAGTCAGTATCCTGCTCACAGTAGATTCTGCACATCAATGCATATTTATGTATCACACTAAGTATTTAAAATCCAATTTTAATACTAGTAGTGAACATATTTATGACAAACATATTTGAAGTCAGAGCCTTGCTCGTCTTCAATTCCTTCATGTCTGCTTTGTCCATACGGCAGTCATGCTTCAATGACCCCGTTTGCCACAATTTAGGCAGACATCTTGGGATATGTCCTTTATCTTCCTAGAAGATTATAATGATTTTGCCTTTGCCTTTTTCACATTCCAGAAGTCTTTGGCCAAGCCTTGGCCTTCTAGAATATTGAAGTAAGATGCGCCTTGCGCTACTTACCTTATTGCAAACTTTGGCTTTATCTCCTTGAGAATAGCCATTAACTCTCAAGAGTTATTAATTGCAATTTAATTTTCTAAGATCTAAGAATAGATCTATGAAGATCCTTCAATTTCATTATCATACTTTAAGGATCTAATCCTTACTTCTGATTAAGAAATTAAGGAGTCATTATGGCAAGCATAATGAATTAAGCATTAAAGTTATCATCACATGAATCTTCCAAAGATCATGCTCTACTATTTGCTTAACTCTGGCTTAGGCCTAATATGTTATTTTATCAAATAAAGTAACTTATTAGTTTCCAGGACCATCCTAAAATTTATTCCCAATTTGAAAATTAAAGTCGATTAAACACATTTTCTTAGGATAATGTTTTAAACATTAATCTTTCATTTTAATCTTGATTCTAATAGTCCAACTATTTAATCAACGATTTCAGGTACAATTAATGTAATGATTACTATAGTCTAACTATATAATTTATTACAATTTTATTAGTTAAAATCAAATATAATTGATTACTATAATCCAATTATATAATCATTATACATGATTAGTAAAATCCAAATTATTGATTACTATAATCCAATTATATAATCAAATATAAATGAGAGGTAAAATTCAAATATATTGATTACTATAATCCAATTATATAATCAACTATAAATGAAGTAGTTTGAATACAGTCCAACTGTTTAATTATAACAACAATAAATATTAGTCTAACTAATATATAATTTATTTGACGAATGATATTTGATTGAGCGCGTATGGCAAGTAACTAAACGAATATTGCAAATCTAATACTTGCCTCCCACTATTTTTCGGCGAGCCTCTAACCCTCTGTTGAGTACTCGGGAAACCTAGTTTCCTAGTGGGCTAGGATCCCGTTAAATAACACACAATCTTGACTTTGGCCAACAAATTGTATGATACTTAACTAGGTAGATCTCTAAGATCAATTGGATCTCATCCAATTCCTAGATCCGTAGGTGGACATCCAAGTCCGAAACATATATCTTATATATGCCAATATATCAAATATATTACCTAACCTTTTTCCTCTGAATCAACTAAGCCTTGGCTTTGGCACAACAAACTTAATGATCCCAGTTAAGCGGAACCCATTGACATGGAAAGCTTCGTAATCAATGTCGATGGACAAGAAGTGATCTTGACTTTGGCCAACAAATCACAACTTGGACAAGACACCGATATAGAACAAAACTCTCATGATTCAAACACATCCGCAATTGACAAAGGTCTTGACTTTGGCCAACAAACCAATGCCAACTTTGGATCTTGAGTAAGAATCACTCAACGGAAGGAAAAACGCTTAATATGATTTTGAGGGTTTTTCGCGTGCAAATTGGCAACCAATTTATTATCTTTGTTAAGGTCTCATCATCATACACCCTTAAACATGCATTCTAAATACATAATAAAGCGCGTATAAATAAATAAATTAATAATGATATGCGGATGGATATGTCACAAATTGTTCCTAGAACAAATCACTCCACTTTTCCTCTCCCCGGCTAGAACTATTCTAACTTCTACCCAATTACATAATACAATAAAGAAACCTCATTTACATTGAGGGGAATAGGTGAGAAGAGAAATACAATGAGAGAGGAGATAAAAGGCTGGACACGTAGGTCCATTTAATAAATTCTAAACTTATTACAACAATTTCCAAAACTGCCCTTGCCCTTCTAATATCCATCCGATATACATTATTCATACAACACATTCATGTATTCATACAAATCATGTTATTCAATCAATCTAATCCAATTAATTAATCTTTGAATTAATGACCATATAATGTTCATACAACGATTTGATTTGCGTGAGTCAAACTCGTTTAAGAATAAATACTCAAAGTAAGTATTCTTGAATTATATTGAACTACAACTTTAAATCCAATTTATTTGTATTCAATACTAATTCCAATTTAATTCCAAATTAAATATACACTTACTTATAAGCCTTAAAGACTTGGATTCCAAATCCAATCTTAATGGGTCTCAAAGGCCCAATAACATCCAATGTCATTTCAATTAAAGTCCAATGGGCTTTTAATTGATTCTTAAGGCATGGGCTTTGGCCATAATGGATCAAACCCAAAATGCCAAGGCCCAATAGAATCACCCTATTGCCAACAAATCAATTTAGGCCCATTAGGCCCAATTAAATTCTTTAAAGGGCCAAGTGATGTATTTGGACTTTATGGAATTGGTTTTGGGCCAAATTGGATCCAATCCAAAATTCCAAAACCAAACTTAGTTAAACCAAGCCCATTAAGCCCAAATACACACTTTTAGCCCATTACATAATTAAAGGCTTATTAACATAATTATAATATTCTAAATATCACAATTATTTTAATTAAAGTGTATTAGCCATGATTAATTAATTAAACTCAATATTTCCAAAATACCAATGAACTTAATTAATCATGCTTAATCCATCAATTCATGCTCACACAAATTGAAGCCAAAATACATCATTTCATGCTCAACACAAATTGAATCCTAAAATCATCATTTCATGCTCAACATGCTCTTTGATTTAACATAAACATTATTGACTTTGATTCTAATCTAATCAAACCAACAATCAACATTTAACATACATTTAAACACATAATTTCATGTTACAAAAATCAAAAAACTGCACAGTTCACTGCACATAGTATTCGGCCACCTTAATTTTTTTTAATTTTTGATCCAATCAATTTATTTCAAATCTAATCATGCACAACTCTAAGTTACATAATCTAAGCATGCTCAAAGCATCAATTGAAGAAATCATGCTCAAAACATAAAAGCCCCAAATTTTAGTCTCATGAACCCTAAAATTTTCATGCTTAAAATTGGCTCTTGATACCATTGTTAGTGTTCCTAGAACATGCCAAGGATCTAATAAGCATGAAAACATGTTCATAAATTCAAAATAAGTTGCGGAATTACTTACATTGAATGGATTTGAGCTTTTAAAATTTTGAGAAGAAGATCCAAGATCCAAGATGCTTCCTTTGTTGATTCCAAGCTTTGAGTTGAAGATCTCCAAGATCCTTCCTTTGTTGATTCCAAGCTTTTGAAGTTGTTTCCCTATCACCTTAGTTGATTTCTCCAAGTGCTAGCTTTGTTGATCTTGCCACAAAATCAAAGAGAAGAGGACATGAAGCTCACGCCTATGGAGGTCCATTAGGGTTTTCCTTTAGTTCCAAAATGTGTTTTGTGTGAAGAATTAGTGTGAAGAGAGAGAGCTAGGGTTTTGTTAAAGGGTTTTTACCCTTTTCACCAAAACCATGTAGTTGGGGTAATTTGGTTTCACCTAAACCAAGTAGTTGGAAAGTAAGTGGTTTTGGCATAAATGCCAACCACTTTCCAACCACCACTTCACATGTGTGACATGTGTGAAGTGGGCCCCACCATTTTGAATTCAAAACTCAAATGTCTCTACGAACATTTGTCGCGGCTCGGTTCCGTTTAATCCGATTAAACGAACTTTCGTCGCTAAATAATTAAATCTAATTTAATTAAATAACGATGCCTCGTAAATATATTACGAACGTCATTTACGAATTAATTCTAAATTAATTCGTTCGTTCGTATTAAAGTCCAACTTTAATTTCGTAATGAAATCCAATTCATTTTAATATATCCGATATATTAATTTTAGCCATACGAATAAATTAAATAGAAAAATCAAATTTAACTATCAAATTTATTCTACCGATTAATTCCAAATTAATCGCGTTCTCTCTCTTCCGAACACTTAATCCCAGATTAAATAATACCTAAATTAATCCCAGATTAATTTTCTCCATCTTAATTAATCCCAGATTAATTTTCTCTCTTAATTAATCCCAGATTAATACTAATTTAAATCAACTGTCATCGGTGAATCTTTGGGAAGCGACCCAAGAGATCCCTGGAATGTTGGCAGTAAATACGGTCATCGGATTATCCGAATACGTGCGTACCTCGTACCACGTGCTTACCGATTTACAAGACATGGTTGGCTTCTAGCAAAGCACCGTGCCTACCCAATTCTCCAGAAATATTCTTACTGGAATATATAATCTATGTCAGGCGTAGTATACGTAGTATTGCGTATTGCGATCCAGTATCGAATTGTCACGTGCTAGGCCTGGGGCTGGAATGTGTCTGCCCCGTACGAAGCACATGTCGGATGTCTGGTAACTAGTCTCTATTATCGGACATACATGACCTAGTCATAATATCCCGATGACTGCAGTACTTAAGAGCACTAGTACCGTATCCTACGTGACATCATCTCCACTATGACTGGAGTGATACTTTCGTCTTGACATCACACCCAATACACTATGATTCTCGATATACCCAGCAGAGGCGTACACAGAACCTGTTAAAGCCATGGACGACCAAAACTAAAGCATACCGATTGTCGCAAGTATTAGCGATGCAAGTCTCAGGTTAAGACCAAATACACCTACCCTGATATCGGACTTCCATAGACACATAGTCATACTACCAATGGAATTCCGAGGGGTCTATCCAGAGCGAAGCTATTTTCTGAACCATCGGTAAAACACAACCTCCTATTACACTTGCATGAGTATCCTATACCCAAATATATGAGAACTATGCCGTTATGATCTCACATAACACGCACAAGTGTAATACTAATCTATTCCGCATTATCGATGTCCAGTCTCGATAATACTACGACTAGGGATATTTAATGATTAATCCTTCATGGACTGATACTGTCTCATATCATCTCAATCCAGGAACTAATCATATGGACCTCCTATCATTTATACATCTAGGTGATCTAATCACAAATGATAAGAGTGCAATCTCTTTGTCACATAGTTAATTTGTACAACAACACCATGATCTGTACAAATAGTGACGCTATGGGTCATAATTGTCCAACAGAAACTACCATATGCTCTTGGGGGTACAGAACATTAGTAAGGACAGAAACCGGGGCCACACCTTACTCTTTGGTATATGGAATGGAAGCAGTGTTACCAGTAGAAGTGGAAATACAGTCTATGAGGGTATTAGCAGAGGCAGAATTACCGGAACAGGAGTGGGTAGCACAGAGGTTTGATCAGTTAGCACTATTGGATGAGAAGAGAACTAAGTCTTTGTATCACATGCAGTTGTATCAGAAGAGACTAGCCCGAGCATTCAACAAGAAAGTACGTCCCACCAAGATCAGAAATGGTGATTTGGTACTTAAGCAGTCGAGGCCGTCGACGACAGATCCGAGAGGAAAATTCAGACCAAACTGGGAAGGACATTACATAGTGCAGAAGGTAATGGGAAATGGAGCAATGAAGCTATTAGACTTGGAGGGGAATGAGTTCACCGAGCCGATCAACGTAGACAGATTGAAGCAATACTTTGCCTGAGGGAGAGAAGACCGAGCAGTCACCACGGGAATTAGCAGAAGACCTAACCAAACGGAATAAGAAAATCATTCATGCATATACGTAACATTGCATTCTCTTCGTGTTTTTTTTTTGTTTTGTGTTCGCAGGTTCGAAGAAAGGAGAAAGCGGCAGAAATGAGCCAAGCAGTGTCAGGGCAATTTCAGTTTTTGGGATGAGTCCCAAGGGGCGAGGCCCATATCAGCTTGGGGGCGAGGCCCATATCATGTCGGCTCGGGGGCGAGGCCCATATCAACTTGAGGGCGAGGCCCCCGTTGTCAGTTGTAGTTCCAGGTCGAGGTGCCCAGGGTCGAGGTACCCACTACATCATCAGTTCGAGGGCGAGGTCCCTATGGTCAGCGGTGTTGGGTCGAGGTGCCCAGGGTCGAGGTGCCCCCGTTGTTAGTTGTAGTTCCGGGTCGATGTGCCCAGGGTCGAGGTGCCCACTACATCATCAGTTCGAGGGCGAGGTCCCTATGGTTAGCGATGTTGGGTCGAGGTGCCCAGGGTCGAGGTACCCACTACATCATCAGTTCGAGGGCGAGGTCCCTATGGTCAGCGGTGTTGGGTCGAGGTGCCCAGGGCCGAGGTGCCCCCGTTGTTAGTTGTAGTTCCGGGTCGAGGTGCCCACTACATCATCAGTTCGAGGACGAGGTCCCTATGGTCAGCGGTGTTGGGTCGAGGTGCCCAGGGTCGAGGTGCCCCGTTGTTAGTTGTAGTTCCAGGTCGAGGTGCCCAGGGTCGAGGTGACCACTACATCATCAGTTCGAGGGCGAGGTCCCTATTGTCAGCGGTATTGGGTCGAGGTGCCCCCATTGTCGGTTGCAGTTATTGGGATGCGTCCCAGGATCGAGGTCCACTGCAGCACCAACTCAGCTCGAGGCAGCAGCCGAGCCAGGTAAGTGAAAATGCATTGCATAACTTTGAAAGGATTGTTCAAAGCCACACACTGCACAAGTCCCATCAAAGTGGGGGCGACTGTAGGCATTGCATTTTCGCATGTGAAACCCGATGATGAGTCTCAGTTGGAGGCAATACCTTTTTAGCTAAGGATATTGCGGGAAACGGAGGTCGGAAGGGGAAATTCAAAATAAGTACGTCATCAAGTTCATGTCACAAGTTCACTGTCTTCGTTAGTGCTGCATTCGTTACTTCGTTCGAACGTCAGACAGATTGCGGACGTTCGTGTAGCGTTCGAATGGACGTTCGAACGGAGTCGGTATTTCTGGTTTTGCTGCTAGCCTCGCACCCTAGCCCAATTAGCCCCCCAAAGCCCATAAAACACATCCAATTAATAAAACACATTTAGAACACATGGGAAATTAAATTAAATATTAAATAAAATAATTAAACCATTTACCAATTAAATAAAACATAAAATATAATCACACCTAATAAAGATAAATCAAATATATTATATACCAAACTTAACAAATATCATGCCTAATTAAAATCAATCATAACAAATTAAATATTTTGCATTCCTAATCTAGCCAAGATTTGTCCCCCCTCAATCTAATCCTTTCCTTGTTGAATACCAAATCAAATCCTCTTTTTAATGCCAAAATCCCTTCCTTGTGAGACAAGGTGAAGCCCTATCCTTTCTCTATATAAACTACACCTCTCCAAGGCATTGACCTCTCCGAATTTACGCCCACCACAAGAAAAAAGAAGCAAAGAATTTCCAACCCCCCTCTCCAAGCTCTCCATTCACGCATATCACAAAAAAATATAACAAATTTCTCTTCATCTCCTTCCCTCACATCACCGAAAAATACATCAATACAGCAGCCCTTCGCACGTCAAAAAACACAGCCCCATAAGCCTTCCTATATCACCGAAACAACAACCCACAAAAATCCTCAAAACAGTAACATAAAAACTACATTCATAATCCTTAAAATAATCACACAAGACTACACCAAAAACCCACAAAAAAAACACTCGGAACAGTCCATTGAAACGTCAAAACATGTGACCTAAACAGTGAGCAGCAAAACAGAGGCCAAACAGTAGCAGAACGGAGTTCGAACAACAAAGCAAAATAGTAAAACAGTGAGCTAGGACGCTAAACCAGTGAACCGGAGAAGTTGAGGAGCTGTACCCTTTCCGACGTCCGTGAAACGCAAGCTTGAAAGTTGGCAAAAAAGTTAGACCTGAGGGTATTTTTCACACTCGTTTTTTTTTTTTTTTTTTTATTTATTTGCATTATTTATTGAGTATTGCTTGCATGATTGTCATGTTGAAATGCATATTGTGGCCCTTGAGTAGATAAATATGCATGAATTATGAGATGTTGTATGTTGTGGCTGTGGAATAAAATGAGAGATGTGTCAACTCTCGCGGTATATCGGATGGAAACCCGGACATAAATTTCATAGCCGATTCCGAATGGACGGTAGTATGATCTGTACTCGGGATACAACTCCATGTACCGCTTGAGTAAACGACACCCTCTTTTGTTTTGTGTTGCTTTGGTTTATTTATTTTTCGTCACTTGAATTCTGCATGTTGCTTATTTATGTATGATTCAATCGAGCGCATGGGCTTAGTAAGTGGAATGAAAGATCCCCTATGGGGAGGGGTTAAAGCCCTTTACCACGATACTTTGCCGCGCCGGTTGATGTGTGTTCGGTTGAATGCAAGATACGTTCAATCGGGCATACTAAGTCTGATATTATTGTTTTTAATTCTTTGTTCGCATGATTCAATCGAGCGCATGGGCTTAGTAAGTGCAACGTAAGATCCCCTATAGGGAGGGGTTAAAGCCCTTTACCACGATGCTTTGCCGCGCCGGTTGATGTGTGTTCGATTGAATGTAAGATACGTTTAATCGGACATACTGAGCTTGACATTGTTGTCTTTATTCTTTGTGTTGCATACATCAGGTCTGGTTCCGTTTGAACGCGTTCTCGAACGCTACACGAACTCGAACCTTCTGTTTACCGTTCGAACACGTTCTCGAATGCTACGCGAATGCACACGCACTTTCTTAGTCTCATCATGCATCAGGTCTGGTTCCGTTCAAACATATTCTCGAACGCTATACGAACGCGAACCTTCTATTTACCGTTCGAACGCATTTTCAAATGCTACACGAATGTACACGCACTTTCTTAGTCTCATCATGCATCAGGTCTGGTTCCGTTCGAACGCGTTCTCGAACGCTATACGAACGTGAACCTTTTGTTTTCCGTTCGAATGCGTTCTCGAACGCTACGCGAACGCACATGCACTTTCTTAGTCTTATCATCCATCAGGTCTGGTTCCATTCGAACGCGTTCTCGAACGCTATACGAACGCGAACCTTCTGTTTACCGTTCGAACGCGTTTTCAAACGCTACGCAAACGCGCACCCACTGAACTGAGTCATTTTCATCAGATTTCATACATAGTTTTCCTAGTAGCTATCCCCACATGTATGAATACAATGTGTTTAATGTATTACAATTCATATACCTATGTCATGATAACATTTGAGTATTATTTCTTGTGGTATATCGGATGGAAACCCAGACATAAATTCCGTAGCCAATTCCGAATGGACGGTAGTACGGTCTGTACTTGGGATACAATTCCACGTACCACTTGAGAAGGTGCTCACTTGTGTGCTTGTGTGGTTAATATGTGTGCTTGTGTTTTCTTGAATATAATATGCCAGTGAAGTTGTATGTTTGTCGCTCTTTTGATGTACTTTCAAGCATGCAATCTTAGATATGAAATATATGTAAACTTAGGTGTAAGTTTTATTTTGTACATGTGAATTTAGAAGCATGATACTCTTGGAAATAAGTGCTACTTAAGCCTGATTAAATTATTACATAAATCCTTTCATTACAATTGGCATAAGTAAGAGACCATTCCAACCCAACGGTTTGAGGTCTTCCCTTGCGAGGGGTGAGTGCGGCCTTAAATCTCATTTTCCCGGTTCATACCGGGTGGCGACTCCATTATTCTTCGGTTTAGTCCCCCGTGGCTACTCCGTACTCCCGACCGGGCCGCGAGCCCGGGACAGCATGCGTCGCCCAGTTTCTGTGTCCCACATCTATGTGGATGATAAAGTTGATAAATCTGTGACCATGGAAGAATATTTTAGCCATTTAGCAACGGCCTTTGAGCGAATGAGAAAGTTTAAACTAAAATTGAACCCTGCCAAATGTGCTTTCGGGGTGTGCGTAGGAAATTTCCTAGGTTTTCTAGTACACCAACGGGGAATCGAGATTGACACCAATAAATCTTGGTCGATCACCGAAGCTATACCACCCCGAAATAAGAAAGAGTTATAGAGGTTTTTAGGGCAAATTAACTTCTTGAGACTATTTATCTCGAACTGTGCAGGGAAAATAAAAGTGTTCTTCTCCTTATTGAGGTTAAAGAACAAGGACGAATTCGTCTGGACTGAAGAACATCAACAAGCTTTTGACAGCCTGAAGAAATACTTGTCACAACCGCCGGTGATGGTACCTCCAATGCTAGGAAGGCCAATGAAATTGTACATATCGGCCGAAAAATAGTCCATAGCTGGGATGATCGCGCAAGATGATGACATGAACATCGAGAGGGCCATTTATTATATCAGCAGACAATTGCTGAATTATAAATGTAATTATTCTCCAATGGAGAAATTATGTTTGGCTCTATATTTCACATGTACTAAATTTCGAGCCTACCTTAGGCCGAACATAATGTATTTGATCACAAGAATTAATAAAATAAAGTACATGTTTTCTCGTCCTATCTTGCATCAAAGAGTTGGGTTTTGGTCACTGTCACTTTCAGAATTTGATATACGGCATGAGCCCCAAAGGGCCGTTAAAATCAAGCTTTGGCCGATTTCTTGGCCGATCACCCATATTTGAGCACCATTAGAGAAATAGAAATGGATCTGGACGACTGCAGTCTGAAACCATGGACGATGTATTTCGACGGATCCAGCACAATGAAAGGAGCTGGAATAGGGATTGTCTTATTCAGCCCGTTGGAAGAATCATTTCGGTTCTTAATCAAGTTGAACGAATATTGCACTAATAACCAAGCCGAATACGAAGCCTTGATACTTGGGTTGGAGATGCTCCTCAACATGGGTGTAACCCATGTATCCATTAAGGGGGATTCGCAACTAGTAATCCAACAAGTGATAGGAACCTTCAAATGCCAAAGCCCATTAGTCATGGCATTATTGGATGTGGCCAAAGAGTTGGTAGAGCGATTTGATCATGCTGAGTTGGAACACGTTCCAAGGGCGAAAAACGAATTGGCCAATAGCTTAGCCCAAACAGCTTCTGGGTATAAGCAGACAAGTATAGGTGGGATATATAGGAGCGAAGAGGTCAAGCCAACCCTAATGAGATGAAGTAGGCAGACGGATGTCATGGTCATCGAAACCGAAGAGGAGGACGATTGGAGAAGCGAAATCAAGACATTTCTAAAACGGCCCGAAGGAGGGAAAAATCAAAGGCTAAAAATTAAAGCCCTGAACTACGTAGTCTCAGGAGATGTGCTATATAAAAAAATGACAAGATGGGTTGTTGTTGAAATGTGTAGGGCCATCTGAATCCAAAACTATCATGGCCGAAGTGCATGAAGGTGTTTGTGGGGCTCACCAAGCAGGAATAAAGATGAGATGGTTGATTATACGAAGCGGCTATTACTGGCCGAAGATGGGAGAATCGTGTATCTCGTATGCCAAAGGATGCATTGCTTGTCAGAAGCACGGGCCTATTCAAAGGGCATCGGTGACCGAGATGATCCCAGTCATTAAACCGTGGCCGTTTATGGGATGGGCGATAGACTTGATAGGGAAGATTTACCCAGCATCAAGCAAGAGGCATACTTTCATCATTGTTGCTACCGATTTCTTTACCAAATGGGTGGAAGCTATCCCAGTTGTGGAAATCTCCCAAGAACAGATCATCAAGTTCATAAAAGAGCATATAATTCACCGATTTGGTATACCACAAACAATAGTGGTAGACCATGACACCTCATTAAATGGTGAAAAGGTGAAAGACCTCCTGGCCGAATACGGAATCTGGTTGATGAAAACTACCCCTTATTACCCTCAGTCAAACGGTCAAGCAGAATCATCCAATACGACCCTTAAAGGATTGATTCGAAAGATGGTGACAGACAACGCTAGATGATGGGACGAATATTTGAGTCAGGCTCTATAGACCTATAGGACGTCACCACGAACAAGTACTTCAGTGACGCCATTTTAGTTAGTGTATGGTCACGAGGCTGTGCTTCCAGTAGAAATGAATATCGAGTCCACCAGGGTGATGTTACAAGAAAAGCCGACAAAGGAAGACTACGACGAGGCAATGATCCAGAATTTATTGGAATTGGACGATATCAGATGTGATGTGCTAAATCGTCTAGAAGCACAAAAGAGAAAAATAACCAAGGAATATAATATCAGAGTAATGGCTAAATCGTTCATGGAGGGCGAATTAGTGTGGAAACCTATATTGCCACTTGGTTCTAAGGACCCGACGTATGGCAAATGGTCGCCCAACTGGGAAGGCCCATTCGCGGTGAAAAATGTGTTACCAAACGGAGCCTATCATTTGCAGGACTTGAACGGAAGAGTGCATGCAAGAGCGATAAATGGCAAGTACTTAAAGAGATATGTGCCCTCTTTGTGGGAGCATGAAAATGTAAAAAATGCACTGGAATAATAATGTATTTTCATTCATTACGGACGAAAAAGTCCTAAAAATACAAGGAATAGACGATATAACGTCTTACAAAAATCATTAACGAAGACCCCCGAAAACCCCCGGGCAGATCATTAATGGCCAAAAGCCTCTCTCTCCTTAGGCGCCATTCGTCCTGAATCTCCAAACCCACCGCATCAAAATCGGCCAAGCTTTTCTCAAAATTTATACGGGTGAAACCTTCATACTCTGCCATAGACTCGTCCATATCCGTTACCTGAGTAGCAATGGTCCTCCTCTTAGCCTCTTTTCTCATACGGCTTTCCTCGACAAGACGCTGAATCTCTTGTAACTGTCACTCCAGGTCCAGGATGACCGATTCCTCGGTCATCATCTCTTCTGTAGTCTCTCTCAGGGCCTGATGAAGGGCGTCGAGAGAGCCACGGAGCATTTCTTTCCTCATTACAGAGGAGCGAAGCCCAACCCTCTGGCTGTGCATATTGTGATACCGAGAGAGAAGGGTTGTTATGCCGTCCTGCATTTCTTGGAGGAAAAGCCGATCATCAACCAATATGGGCAAGGCAGGGAGGGCCAATATCCAGCTTAATTCGGAGGAGCTTTTGTCCAATTGAAGGACGTTCTCTGGCCGAGCAGCCTGACTAACCTCTAGTGCAGCAAAGGAAGCGTATTGACCATGAATCTCCCGAAGTCCCTCCAGGTCTGTACTGGTGTTGACCGAAGGCGAATGAGGCCGAAAAGAAGCAGAGGACAATCACCTAAAGCGGTCTAAAATGTTATGGACCGATTGCAGCAATGGGTCGGATGCCTGCACACGAAGAAGGAATTAGAAAAATGAACTGAGACCATGAGCTAAAGGAAATGGGAGAAAAACTTACCACCCCAGAACCAGAACTGGAAGGCCGATCCACCAATGCCTCAAATGCCTCAGCTTGTGGCTGCACTAGTTCTTGCTGAGATGAAGGATCTGAGGATGATGGATGCTGGGGGACAAGAGCCAGCGGCCATGCGGCCTGAGGAGGAGACGGCCAAGTAGGAGAACTTTGTGGCAGGACAGGAGACTCAGCCCGAGGGGGCGATGATTGTTCAGAAGCAGCTGGCACTTGGACTGTCGGAACAGGAGCTGCGGAAGAAGCAATCATGAGAGCCGGAAGGGACAGCTGTTCAGGCATAAGAGACTCCACTCGAGAAGGAGAGGGCAGAGGAGCCGAAGATGACGGTTACGCAAAGGCCGAAGTCTGGTGCGTAGAAGTACTTGGATATACTGCTTCTGGCGTTGAGCTTTGCGACACAGTAGTAGGTCGAGCATCTGCAAGAGAATCAGAATCAGACGAATCAGAAATGTAAATGACCCACTCCTCCTCGTAAATACGACGAAGTACGTCATTTTTGTACATAGACCGAGCCTCCTCTAATGACTCCAATTCGGAAAAACTATAAAGGCCGTCCACGTCCTTATAACTCCTTCTAAGCCCTGAGATAGACATCCTGCATACTAAGGGATAAAGTTGCTTGAAGTGGTGCCAAAGAGACCCAGTCGGCCAAGTAGGCTCTAACACTTCAGCCTTATCATCCGGATCCTGTACAATTGGTACATAACCGTCTGAAGAGAAGCGCTCAAATAGAGGATGGTCTCTTGGAATTTCCTCGACTCTTGGATGCGAATGGCTAGATTCAATAGATGGCTCAGTACCTTGGGGATGGGCTCCGACTCCACCGCCCTCTCCTGGTAATTGCTCCATGATGGGACCCTCGGCCGCTTCCTCCTCATCAGAGAGAAACTGAACGACCGGCATTTCTGCAGGTCGAACCTCCTCGCCTCCGCCTATAGGAGCTTCGGCCCTCGGAATTCGCACCGTTTCGGGCATTGCAGAAGATGAATCAATCCTAAGCGCCAGCACAAGATACACAATTATGATTTCAGAGTACATCAAACTCATGTGTAAAAGAAGACGGGTCTCAAACTCATACCTTAGAGCGACGGACGAGCGACACGTCTGAATCAGAGCTATGACTGGGGGAAGGCTGCTTCCTTTTAGCGAGCTTTATTTTCTTGGGCTTCGACACCTCAGCTGCTTTCTTTGACCCCGTCGGCTCAGAAGACTTGGGGGACAAAGGAATGAAAGAAAAGACTCTCGCGGAAGGCAAAGAGAAAAATCATTCGCGGGCAGGTGGCCAAAAATGATCAAAAGAAGAATGAACAGACGTGCAATGAGCAAAAGGAGCAATAACAAAAGAAGAGATCAAAGAGCAAGTTTCCGCCAAGGAATCCTCAACTTCAGAGTCTGAAAAGACCTTAAAACGGTCTCACGAAGCAGAGTGCGTATGAATGAGAGAAAGAGGCCACCCTTGAACGAGACCAAATTGACAGGCAACGAAGTTGGTTGAATACACCTCCACTCCGGCCTTGCCATTGGCCCCAGTCAAGATGTCATGAATCAAGTCGCGGCTGCATAAAAACCTGCGCCATATACGAAGACCTGATTCGTCCTCTTCCTAAAGAGGAAGGTCATGAACAAAAGATGAACTATCCGACACAGAAAAAAAGAAAAAATAGGGAACCCGAGGAATAGTGTAGAAATACTCAAAAACAGTGCGATGAAGGAAATAAGATGGCCGAAGTTGAGAAAAAAGAAGGCCGGCACAAGGATAAGGGTGAGTTGAATCAATTGTGCCGAAGACAGGGAAATAGGCTCTCAACCAAAGTTGAACGAGCCACAGGGGACCGGAGGCAATGGGTGATGACCCCGACCGAAGTTGTTTCTAGAGGACGGCCAATCCCCGATATATGGCGGTCAGTAAAAAGGAGGCCAGGTCTATGTGACGGCCGTGGGCAATGTCGGAAGAGATAGGGAGATAGCCCACCACAGGCTTTTGGCTAGGTGCACAAATGATGTATTTGCACAGCCAGTAATGAAGGAAGGCTGTTCGCTCTAACATCAAGACCGTACCGGCCGTTTTTGAAAATGTGCGCATGAAAGAAGAATAGGACGAAAAAGAAGAAGGGTCCATTGAAGGATGAGGGAAACAAAAAGGTGTGGAGGCCGAGATGGTCGCTCCAAGAGGGGCCAGTCCAGTAAGAGCACCAATATCACGAAGGGTGATAGTGAAGGGCCCAACCGGAAGAATGAATACATTGTATTCGGAAGACCAAAAGAGCAAAGAAATAGGAAACAAGTTTCGGTCAAAAGGGTGTTGGACAATTATGACCCATAGCGTCACTATTTGTAAAAGACATTGTGTTTTTGTACAAACTAATTATGTAGCAAAGGAAATTGCCTTTTATCATTTCGTAATTAGATTACTTAAATGTGTGAATGATGAAAGTCCTTATGATTCGTTTCGGATTGAGATGATATGAGGCAGTATCAATCCACGACGGTTTAATCATTAAATATCACTAGTCGTAGTATTATCGAGACTGGACATCGATAATGCGGAATAGACTAGTATCACACTTGTGCGTGTTATGGAAGCGTAACAGCATAGTTCTCATATATTTAAATATTGGATACTTATGCAAGTGTGGTAGGAGGTTGTGTTTTACCGATGGTACGGAAAACAGCTTCGCTCTGGATAGACCCCACATAATCTCATTGGTAGTATGACTATGTGTCTATGGGAGTCCGCATTAGGGTATGTGTATTTGGTCTTAACCTGAGACTTGCATCGCTAGTACTTGCGACAATCAATACGCTTTGGTTTTGGTCGTCCAGGACTTTAACAGGTTCTGTGTACGTCTCTTCTGGGTTTATTGAGAATCGTAGTGTATTGGGTGTGATGTCAAGACGAAAGTATCACTTCAGTCATATGGAGATGATGGTCACGCAGGGATACAGAACTGGTTCTCTAAAGGGTTGCAACCATCGGGATAATATGACTAGGTCATGATTATCCGATAATAAAGAGACTAGTTGCTAGTGATCCGATATATGCTTCGTACGGGGCAGACATTATTCCAGCCCCAGGCCTTGCATGTGACATCCGATACTAGATCGAGATACGTAATACTACGTATACTACGCCTGATATAGATTATATATTCCATTAAGAATATTTCTGGAGAATTGGGTAGGCATGGCACTTTGCTAGAAGCCAACATTGTCTCGTAAATCGGTAAGAACGTAGTACGAGGTACGTACGTGTTCGGATAGTCCGACAATCGGATTTACTGCCAATATATCCAGGGATCTCTTGGGTCGCTTCCTGAAGATTCACCGATGACGTATGATTCGAGCATAATTAATCTGGGATTAATTACGGAGAGATTTTATCTGAGATAAAATACTATTTGAAGAAAGAGAACGATTAATTTGGAATTAATCGATAAAATAATATATTCGATATATTAAACTAAATTAGATTTCAAAGCGTAATTAAAATTAGATTTTAATTCGGGCAAACAGATTAATTTAGAATTAATTCATTAGCGACGTGAATAGTAATTTTGCTTGGCATAATTATTTTATTAAATTTGATTTAATTACGTCGCGACACAAAATTCGTTAATTCAGAATTAGCGAACTCGAGCCCGGGAGTGTTTGCGGGCCCACTCGGATTTCGAATCAAGTGGGGCCCACATGTCACATCATTAGTCACATCATTTGTCACTTTGAGTGATGGGTTTTGGTGAGAATGATTTTAACTTGTTTTATACTCCAAGTTAAAGTGATATGATTGACTTATTACCAAAATTTTGGTAAACCTTTAATTTCATTTTTGAAATCAAATAAATAAAAGAAATCAAGTCAACACACTCCATCTCACTCTCTCATTCACGCAAATTGGAAAGAAAATTACACTCTCCCATTTCTTTTCTCTCTTGACCGAAAGTTGAAGGAGGAAGAAGAGAAATTTTGTTGCAAAATTTATAAAGGCTAGCAGCATCATAGAATCATACAAGGTGATAGGGAAACCTATTCTAAGAGCTTGGAATCACAAGACAAAACTTGGAGCTTGGTGGACCACCTTGGCCGATTATTGCAAAGAGATCTTGGAGTTCATTTTGCTCTTCATCACATCTAAATCCGTTCAATGTAAGTGTGTTTCCGCCACTCTTCTTTGCATATTCATTCTATTTCTATGCTTAAATGATCTTGGGATTAACCTAGAAACCCAACAATGGTATCATTGAGCCATTTTGAGCATGAAATATACTTAGGGTAAAATTTGGGTAAATTGGATTTGAGCATGTTTTGACTAAATTACTTGTTTGAGCATGTTTGTATATGGATGACTTGGAGTTGTTTGTGATCAATTTTGTGAAAAATGGATTGGATCAATTTGTCCCCAAATCATTGGCTTGGCCGAATGCTATTAGTGCCCTAAAGTCATGGTATTTTTTGTTCCTTTGACATTGGATGACTTGAAACAATTGGGAAATGTTGATTTGTAATTCAATTGGATTGAAAACGAAATCAGACATAAAAACCCCATGAATGCCGTGAGCTACCTAGCATGAAATGAGATGATTTTTTGAATCAATTATGTTGGACATGTGTTGATGATGAAAAGCATGATTAATTGGTTAAATTAGTATTTTGGAAATGTTAATTTAATGGTTAATCTTGGCTTAACACTTTAATTAATTGAATTTTAAAATTTGGAATATTAAAGTTTAATTAATTAGGCTTGATTTAGAATTGGGCTTGTAATTGTTGTATTTGGGCCTAATGGGCTTGGTTGGGCCAAGTTGGTTTAGGCCAATTGGATTGGATCCATATTGGGCTTAAATCATTCCATTAAGTCCATATAACAAATGGGTTTTAAAAGTTTAATTGGGCCTTATGGGCCGAAATTGGTTTCTTGACAAATGAAGGTGATTCCTTAATTGGTCTTGGTATTTGGGTTTGACCCATATTGACCAAAGCCCATTCCTTATGAAATCAATTGAAATCCCATCAGACTTTAATTATACAACATTGGATGTTAGTTGGGCTTTGAGACCCGATTTGATTAGATTTGGAATCTAAGTAGTTAAAGCGCATTAAAAAGTGTAGTTATTTAATTCAGAATTAAATAAATGAATTAGTATTGAATACGAATTAAATTAGATTTAACAAGTAGTTCGATATAATTCAAGAATTCGTACTTTGAGTACTTATTCTCAAACGAGTTGGACTCGCGCAAAATCAAATCGTTGTTTGAACATTGGATGATCATTTAATTCAAAGATTAATTAATTGGATTAAATTGATTGAATTACATGCTATGAATGAATACATGGATGTGTTGAATGAATAGCGTATATCAGATGGATATTAGAAGGGAAAGGGCAATTTTGGAAATTGTTGTAAATTTAGAATTTATTAAATTGGACCTGCGTGTCCAGCCTTATCTCTCGTTGATTCTTTGTATTCTCTTCTCACCTAATTTCCCTCAATGTAATGAGGTTTCTATTATTGTATTATGTAATTGGGTAGAAGTAGAATAATGCTAGCCGGGGAGAGGAAAGTGAGTGATTTTTTCTAGGAACAATTTGTTAAATATCCATTCGCATATCGTTATTAATTTACTTTCCGCGCCTTATTATGCTTTTAGAATCATGCTTAAGGGTGTATGATGAGACCTAACAAAGATAATAAATTGGTTGCCAATTTACGCGAAAACCCCTCAAAACATATTAAACGTTTTCCTTCCATTGAGTGATTCTTACTCAAGATCCAAGATTGGCACTGGTTTGTTGGCCAAAGTCAAGACCTTTGTCAATTGCGGATGTGTTTGAATAATGAAAGCTTTGTTACATATCGGTGTCTTGTCCAAGTTGTGAATTGTGGCCAAAGTCAAGATCACTTCTTGTCCATCGACATTGATTACGAAGCTTCCAAGGTCAATGGGTCCCGCTTAACTGGAATCATTAAGCTTGTTGTGCCAAAGCCAAGGCTTAGTTGATTCAGAGGAATATGTTAGGAAAATATATTGGATATATTGGCATATATATTGTATATATGTTTCGGACTTGGAGGTCCACCTACCGGATCTAGGAATTGGATGAGATCCAATTCATCTTCGAGATCTACCTAGTTAAATATCATACAACTTGTTGGCCAAAGTCAAGGTTGTGTGTTATTTAACAGGATCCTAGCCCACTAGGAAACTAGGTTTCCCGAGTACTCCATAGAGGGTTAGAGGCTCGCCGAAAAATAGTGGGAGGCTAGTATTGAATTTGCAATTTCATTCAAATACTTAGCTTTACGAGCTTTCAAATTATTTCGTCAAAATTATTTTATTAGTTGGACAATATTGTGTTATTTTTCTTGTAACAGTTAGACTGTACCCTTACATTGTTAATTGGATAGTTGGACTATCTCAATTAAAATGACTGGAAAGAACAGTGTCCGGGACATCATCATGGGCGATAATGTCTTTAACGGCACTAACTTTTCCGATTGGGAAATGAATCTAAGAATAGTCCTTAGATCTGAGAGGCTGTTATATATTATAAAGAGACCTCTTGGGCCTAAGCCCCGACCTGATCAGTTGCTTGAGCTAGAGCTTTGGAAGACTCATAGCAATGATAATGCAACTGCTCAATCGGTAATGCTTACCGTTATGACTCAGCAATTCCATCGACAGAATAAGGGATTGGATCCCTATACAATGTTGGCGAAGTTGAATGATCTACACCGATCTAATCTTAGATCGCAAAGATATGAGTTACAGAAGAAGTTCTTCCACGTTCGGATGTCAGAGGGTACTTCTGTTGAACATCATGTGACACAGATGATTGCCGATATCGAGCAGCTTGGACAAATGGGGATTGTCTTTGAGATAGAGACCTCTATAGATTTGATCTTACAGTATCTCCCCGACACTTGGAGTGGGTTCATCATGAACTACAATATGATGAACCAAGAGCAGACTCTTGGAGAGTTGATGTCCACGCTGCGTGAGGCAGAAAATGAGCTTCTTAAGGGCAAGAAGAACGAGAAGCACTTCGCGTCTACATCTCGGACTCCGAGGGCTGGGCCCAAGGCGACTGGAGGTGTTAAGAAGAAGAAGAAGAAGAAGGGCAAGGCCAAATCATCAAAGGCTTCTGGGAAGCCTAAGGACAAATCCCAAGATGTTTGTCTTCAGTGCGGACAGCGGGGTCACTGGAAGCGTGACTGCTGCGAGTAGAAGGCACTCAGGAAGGAAATCAAGGCGGGCAAGGCACCGGCCTTAGGTATGTTTGTTATAGAAATAAACATGACTACTTCTAGTTTTAAAAATTGGATTTTTGATGCTGGTTGTGGTACTCACATTTGTACTGATGTGCAGGATCTGCGGATTAGCAGGAGACTGGCTTCAGGAGAGATTGACCTCCGTGTTGGAAATGGGACACCAGTCGCCGTTTTGGCCTTTGGCACTTTTGTTTTAGAACTGCCATCGGGGCATGTACTTGAACTTACAAACTGTTATTATGTACCTAGTTTGACTAGGAATATTATTTCTGTATCTATGCTAGCCCAATGTGGGTACACTTTTGTATTTAGAAACACTGGGTGTTTTATGTATAAAAATGATATAGAAATTTACACTGCTGTTGTAAATAATGGTCTTTATATTTTGAATATAAACCAATCTCAAAATGTAACAAACAAAAGGCTTAAAGTAAGTCATAAAGATGAAACTTATATGTGGCATTATCGTCTGGGACACATAAACAAGACTCGCATATCCACACTTTCGAAGAGTGTGTACTTGGACGGATTTGATCAAAATTCATATGATGTTTGCGAATCTTACTTATTAGGCAAAATGCCTAAATCACCTTTTAGCGGTAAAGATGTACGTACCATCGAACTGTTAGCCCTTGTTCATAGTGACGTTTGTGGGCCCATGTCTAGCCAGGCTAGAGGTGGATATGAATACTTCGTAACCTTTACGGATGATGCATCGCGTTATGGTTATGTGTATCTTATGAGACACAAGTCGGAGACTTTTGAGAAATTCAAATAGTTTCGACACGAAGTTGAAAAACAGACCGGTAAAAGTATTAAGACATTACGGTCGGACCGTGGTGGCGAATACTTGAGCAATGAGTTTCTTGACTACTTGAAAGAATATGGTATTCTTTCACAGTGGACTCCTCCCGGAACACCGCAATTAAATGGTGTGTCCGAACGGAGAAACCGAACCTTGTTAGAAATGGTAAGGTCTATGATGAGTTGCATTGAGCTACCTATTTCCTTATGGGGATATGCATTAAACAGTGCAATACTTATTTTGAATAAGGTTCCGTCAAAGTCTGTTCAACAGACTTCGTATGAGATATGGACAGGAAAGAAATCGGGTTCTCATTCCTGAAGATTTGGGGTTGCTGGGCATACGTCAAACGTTTGGAAGGTACCAAACTAGAACCCAAATCGGATAAATGCCTATTTGTAGGATATCCTAGGGAAACCAAAGGATATTACTGACAGGCGTAAAAACACGCGTATAAAGCAAGCGCACGTATCGTTTAAGTATCCCACGAGGACTTAATTCCTACTGTTGTTATTAATTATTGATACTATTTATTTACAGATATCTAATTGAGGGAGAAGAGAATGATTGCTTGATTGATTTGATTGATTGTAGATTTGCTAAATAAATAAAAAGAAAAAAGCAAATACTAAGGAAAATAACAAAAGAAACAAAGATCTAGGGTTGTGAATCATTCTAATATCTTTTTAAAAGATGAAGTGATTATTTTATGTTTGTGTAATAAATCGGTTTTCTAACCTGGAACACGAAATTATGCAAAAGCCTCTGTCGATGGTCAGACGCAAATACCCAGTTTAACCCAATTGAACCATATGTCTAAGTCAACCAATTATCTGGATTCATTAAGTTTAAGTTCCAATTATGGTTACCCCCGCCCGAAAGATATATGTCTATCCTGTAAGGAAATCTATTAAAGAGTTATCTATCCAAATCCCTATGTCTAGTTCATTTTAACTTTCCCAGTTCAATTTTATTAATGGCCAGTTAATGAAAAAACATTAAGATTAAGACTCAATAAATAAATCTTTATATTACCCAAACTATAATCTAACCTCTTATAAATCATTGATATTAAAATCATCACAACCCCAAATAACTAATATAGTTACAACACATAACTAGGGTTAGTAAAAACTTGAAAATAAAAGACATAAAATAAAAATGCGGTTAAGTAGATACTGAAAAGTAAATTACAATAAAATAAAATGCTAAGGTAAAAGGAATTACTTTTACTACTACTAATTTAGATATCTCCCATAATATAATATATAAACTTGTGATAACATTACCAACCAACCATATAGGCGGTATCCTGATTAAGTCAAATTAAGTCCAACCAGCCATTAAGGCGGAACCAAAATAAACATGCCATATAGGCGGTAAGAAAATTTAATTACAAATCGACCAATCCGGCGGTATCCTTGATTAGTCAGGTTTAAACCAGATTAAAATGAATTACCAACCGACCAATCTGACGGTATCCTTTTTAAGTCAATATTAATATAAGGGAGATTAATCTAAAATAGCAATAGTAAAAGAATTACCTTTCACCCTAGCTGGGGAAATTACCTCCTCATGGTGAATAATAAAAACTGTAAAAAGTAAGAAAGTAAATTACTATTATTACAAAACGTAATTAAAATTATTTACAAAACTAAAATTAAAAGAAACTAGAGAGAGAAACTCCCTCTTTACATCAAAGAAATGAGAGAGAATGGTACATCAGAAACTGGAATTTCGCGCTCTATTTATAGGCGTCAGTAAGGGTCGCGTGTCGCGACGCCCAGCTCGCGTCACGACGCCCGTTTTGTCGACGTGGCACGCTCTGGTTCGTCGACTACAGATTCTGGATAAGGTGATAAGGTGACACGTGGCAAGGTGGCTGAGGCTCAATTATTGTGACACGTGGCGGCTCGTGATTGGCTGATTCAGATTCTTATCCGCCACGTGTCAGATAGGGATAAGAGAGTCAATGATTGATGCTGACGTGGCATTGACGTGGCGACACGTGGCAAAGTGACTGTCAGAACCATAGAATTTCGACACGTGGCACTTCCTGATTGGCTGATGATGACGTGGCGATGACGTGGCAATTTGACTCGGTCAACCTGGTGATGTGGACGATGACATGGCAATGACATGGCATGACACGTGGCGACACGTGGTGATGGCGACTATCGGCACCGTAGGATGATGAGACGTGGCACAGCGCACGTTAGCAGATCGGCTGTGATGGTGACATGTGGCACGGCGCACGTTAGCAAAGTCAAACTTTCTCAGATTCTGATTTGTGGACCCGGCGCACGTTAGCATTGTTGGGCGCATGTTAGGCGTCTCAACGCCAAGAGCTTGCGCGTGACTATCGGCACCGTAGGATGATGACATGTGGCACGGCGCACGTTAGCAGATCGGCTGTGATGGTGACACGTGGCACGGCGCACGTTAGCAAAGTCAAACTTTCTCAGATTCTGATTTGTGGACCCGGCGCACGTTAGCACTGTGGGCGCATGTTAGGCGTCGCGACGCCAAGAGCTGCGTCGCGACGCACACAAATTACCAAAATGCCCTTTTTGCCAATTTTCAAGAAGAAAGAAGAAGAAGAAGAAGAAGAAGAAGAAGAAGAAGGAGGAGGAGGAGGAGGAGGAGGAGGAGGAGGAGGAGGAGGAGGAGGAGGAGGAGGAGGAGGAGGAGGAAAGCAAAGAAGAACGCAAAAGGAGAGGGAAGACATCATTGGAAGCTTGGAAGGTGTAGAAATCAACTATAAAGTAGGTAAGAACTCTAAGACCATTTTTTTTTTTGAAGTTTTAAGGTTTTGGTAATTTGATATCCATATTGTGATAATGATTTGATTTTGATGATGAGAGTATGTTTGTAAGAATAAAAAACAAGGGAAAGTTAAAGAATTCCAACCTATGATGATTTTGGGTAGAACTTGGAAGAATGCATATAACAGATTAAGAATTAATTTGATGGTAAATTGATATTTTAGAGGATGAAAACTAAGTGGAAAATGATGTTTGGTATTTTGGTTTGTAGCTTGGAAGTGTTAGAATGAAAGTAAAGAAATGAGTTGTGATATTGGATAGTTGCTTATAAAGTGTTTGTGGAAATACCCCAATGACTTAAAATATTTCTTTAGGTTAAAAAGAACACTTAATGGCATGTATTTAGGTGTTGGAAAATGAAACAAATGGGTTTGGAGTGAAAGAAGTTTGTTTGGGAAAATTTTGAAGTTAAAGCGACGTCTTGCTGCAAATCGATCCACCCGGAGGGTACGTACTCTAGCGGCTGTAACTGGGGTTTCGAGCGTCCGTTTTATGAACCGTTAATTTTTAAGTAAACTAGACACATAAGGAAATCACATACTCAAAAATCAGATTTTTTAGACTTAAAATGAAATTGCAGAAAAATTTAGAAGTTGGAGTTAGAGCAGTGGCGTACTGGTCCAGTTCTCTGCTACGTAAGGTGCGGAAAGTGCCTTATATCTTGAGTTCTAGGAGTCCAAATCGAGATCCGTAAAAAATGGCATAAATTAGACTCATAGAGGAGTATTCTATAAAAAAATTCAGCTCCAGAACTGATCCCCTCTATTTATACCGAATTTGCAAAGTCAGGTCACTGTCAGTGACTTTTCTGTTTTGATGTAGGAGTTGTAGACGCGTAAAATGATTTGCGTAACCGCGAAACGAACCTCGTAAAAACTCTATAGGGTGACTTAACGTGTTAGAAACACAGCGGGGGTGATAATTCATGCATTTCACGTTTATTCTTATCTATGGGAATATTCTCGTTGTAGTAGCTAACGAATTTATTCTTATTCATATAAGTAGATCGGCCTCAAGATTCTCAGCGGCCTTCCACCCCGTGAAGGGACTCATCTCAGCCGTATACTGTGAGTGGACACTTTCCCTTTTACTTGATTTCCATTTCATATTTTCATATCAGACTTACATTTTACGCTTTAGGGCGTTAGAAGCTTTTGCTTTCAGTTATTGTTATATATTTTTGTGTTTTGAGAAAGAAAATGATTTTCAGAAAACAGTGTTTATAATTTTAAGATTTAAAGTATATTTTTATGTTTTCGGGGCATGAGGTAAAACCTCACCCCAGTATGAAACTTCAGACACGGTTGGAATTGACGGATACAGAGAGCATGTGCACATGTTGAGGACTGAGGGGACGCTCTCAGATCCTCCAGATGGGCTAGGGGGAAGGCGATATGTAACGCCCCTAGACCCCAGTTTGAGCTTGGGAGGTAGCATAGATCCGCACCCCAGCTCCAGTTTGTGGCTTGGGGGATGGCGATACGTAACGCCCCAAGACCACAAGTTTCTGAGACAGTAGTGGCATACTTTGGGGGACGGTGATACGTAACGCCCCAAAGTCATGGATTTGCATTGCTGGCTCCAGTTAGGCGTATGGGGGGACAGCGATACGTAACGCCCTCATACGTCCAGGTTTTCAGACAGAGATACAGTCTTCAGAAACGTTTCAGTTTTCGAATTTCAGATTTTCAGGATACAGTTTTCAGAGTTTCAGAATCAAGATTTTTAGTAAATAGTTTTCAGAAAACAGATTCTTAAAGCCAGAGTTTTAAAGACAGTTTTCAGAAAGATGAAGTTTTTAGTACAAAGTTTTCATAAAAGATATTTGAAAATGTGATTTTAAAGTCAACAGACTTTTACTTCAGTTTTCAATTTTTGTTCACTCACTTAGATCGTATGACGATCTAACCCCCTCCAGTCTTTATTATTTTGTAGGAAATCCAGGAGGACAAGCTCGGGAGGATGGATACTGATGCAGTCACCAGGGATGGAGTCCACCAGCATCAAGTCATAAAGCATAAGAGTCCAGTTCAAAGTCAAAGTATTTGTATGCATTAGAGTCGTGTTAGTCATTATAAAAGTCTATTAAAGTTTTGTAAAAAGAAATATTTATGAGTATGCATTTATAGGTAATAAAAGTATTTTATATTGGTTGAGTTAAGGTCTAAATGCATGACATTGCATTAGAATAGTTTACAATAAAATCAGATAGTCAGAGGCTTATGGGGTTAGCATAGCTATCCCTTGCCGGTAACATCTCCCAGATCGGGGATGTTACAGTGTCCCTAGTGGACGAGTTGTAGTCTCGTGAGGGTTTACAACAATGATACCCACAAACATTTTATAAAAGTAAAAAGGTAGTGAAACTAATGTACACAAAAGCAAAAAGACAAGCGAAAAGAGAATAAAGATGTTAGTGACTAATCAGGTGAAACTTCTACTCCAAGTTACTAGTTGTTTTGTTTCTTTCTAAATTACCGAATAAGTAAATTCTCCGATTATATTTACCATTCTCCATATACACAGCCGACATAATATTAAACAACTCATTTTTGCCCACAA
This sequence comes from Zanthoxylum bungeanum, assembly GCA_019454045.1. NCBI lineage: Eukaryota > Viridiplantae > Streptophyta > Magnoliopsida > Sapindales > Rutaceae > Zanthoxylum > Zanthoxylum bungeanum. The sequence continues at coordinate 76,741 of SKCR01038327.1, read as the reverse complement.
CAGTCATAAGTGCAGTTGATAAGGGATTAATATTTTTGTCCTAAAGTTTTATCAGAATTCACACCTTTTTGTAGCAATGGAATAAATTTTCTGATTTTTCTGATTTTTTCTTTAAATTTTTTTAATTTATATACAATATCTTCTGTCTATGTAGCGAGTGTTGGGTCGGTGGCTCCCAAACCAGTTGGCTTTAGGGCACCATGTGTTAAGACACCCCTACAGACTTAATTACTCAGACTTCAGATATATATATTTTGCAACATCCTTGATCCATGTAGCGAGCTTTGGGCCAGTGACTCCCAAACCAGTTGGCTTTAGGGCACTAGGTGTTAAAATACCTTTACAGACTTAATAACTCGAATCTCAGATTTTTTTTTTTACTCCATCACTTTTTTGAGATGCTTCCTCCAATTAAACTAGAGCACTAAATATTACAAACTTTTCAATTTTAGCTTATGTCCGTATGTTACTATGTATGTTGATAATTTCTGCTAACTGAGTATATGAAGATCCGTTTTAATCAGTTTTATGGAGAATTTACAAATTAAATAATTCAAAATGAAATAAACAAAAATTAACTTGTTCCGAAATAGGTTTGAGATACGTCTCAGGAGTGGAAACTCCTTACTCACCTTTTTAGTCAAAATAAAAACACAAAAAAACGCAAAATATTTTTGTAATTTTTGAAAATTTTTCAATTTTTTTTGTATTTTTCGAAAAATTTTGAACTAAAAATAAAAACAACACACAACTAAAAGGAAGATACTAATCAACTAATTCCCTTCCCCAAACCTAAATGAGACATTGTCCCCAATGTCTTAAATAGTAAAAGAAGAGTTTAGAAGATAGTATCTGGTTTGCTGAAATTCTACAGGAAATTAAAGGTTAAGATCCAGATTAATCCGACATCTCTTACCACGATTGTCCTCGGACCAATTTATATTTGAAAGGATAGGGTCAACTTGTGGTTAATACGCTAAGAGTTAATCAATTAGATCTGGAGCAGTTCTGGCAATAAAGAGTAGTTCTTTCAAAGGTTTTGACACGAACCCATTTCTCCGGGCATCATCAAGAAACACACAAAGAAAATCATAAAATCCATCAACGTTAAACAGCCCAATTGGTTTCTGGTGTATGTTCAAGTTCGCCCAAGATAGCACTATAAAAATTTCCTCCAATGTGCCCAAGCCACCTGGCAGAGCGATAAAAGCATCAGCACGGTTAATCATTTCTACCAATCGTTCAGACATACCTGGCACGATCAGTTCATCTCCGTTTGATGATCCAATAAGATTTGCCTCTGCCAATGGTTTTGGGATGATTCCCAAAACATGACTGCCTCCTTCCTGTACGGCCTTTGAAACGATCCCCATTAGTCCAAGATTGCCTCCGCCATGTACTAAGTGCATATTCCTTGCAGCTAAGACTCGGCCCAATTCTTGTGCTGCCTCTACGTATTGTGGTTTAACACCAACACTACTACCACAAAACACACAAATGTTCTCAACTCGTCTTCTCGAAGTGGCTTCCATTTTTTTTTATGTATTTCTTTCTCAAATCAGGATGCCTTCCAAAGTGCAATGACGAGCTGAATTTATAGTACGTGAAACGGGTGAGTAATAATAGCACTAGTATCTTCCAAAGGAAGCTTGTTAGCTAAACAACAATATGAATCGTGAAAGGTCAAAAAGTCTGGATCTTGTCTATGAAAATAAAAATAATTATAATAGAAAAGCGAATCAAAGCAATAATTAAGGCAACAGAATTGTGTACGCAATACGCCATTCTCTTAGTATAAATTCATTAGGATGCGTCTCAAGAATTCATTCTTTACTTAGCCATCACAAATGAATTAGCTCTTTTCTTTTTGATTGCCAAACACCATTCCTTCTGTCTTAAAAATGCTCCGTTTGTGCTTTTCCCTACAAAAATAACACCTAAAATTAAAAATTCTATAATATGTATACACAAAATATAAAAAACAAAATTAACAACAAATTGCATGGGTTGCCTCCCTGCTAGCGCTAAATTTTTCGTCTTCAGCCAGACGTGACTGAAATCTATCTATCAATGAGGTTTCAACGTCGTTTTGGATGTCTGATTAAAGACAATCCCGTGAGCGTTGCTTTTGAAGGGTCTCTTCCAACGATAAAAGGGAAAAAAGACTTTTGTCTTATTTCGTGCTCGTGCCACCTTTTCAACCTTTATTGCTCCAGTGGTTCCTGAAAAGAAAGAAAGAAAATCAGGAGGTCTTGTATGGTACTTGACTTTGAATGGAAGTTCCATTCTGTCAAGCTTCTGGGTGATATCTTTGATTTGTACTCCCCAAAACAGTGATGTTTCGCCTGAATTCACTGGATCTTCAATTTTGTCTGACAATTGCTCCTCCATTTGCTTTACTTCTTGCTCCACCTTTTCTTCACAGATGTATTTTAGGATTTTTGCGTTCAGTTCTTCATCTGTCATCTGTGAAAAACATGCTCCATAAGTGTCAACATTAGGATGTAAATATGTTTCTGACATTAGGTTTTCATCCTCTGATGCGACTGGAATGGATGGTTCAGGTAGATCTTCATCAAACATCATGGTAAAGCATGCTCCAAGATCTTCATTTTGAGGATTGAAAGTTTGATCCTCCGTTGTTGGTGCAGTTGGTACAAATAGATCAGCTTCATCCTCGTCAGAATCTGAAAAATAAAAGTCAAATAGAGACTTTGCTGGTTTGGGCTCCTTAACTGATACCTCTGGTTGTTGATACTGCTCAGCCTCCTCCTATGTTAATGTGTCATTGTGGATCTCTGGGTACTCGAAGGCTTCATCAGTGTCATCTAAAAATGCATCTTGAGGTATGAAGTTCTGGTTTTCTGTTAATTGTCTGATCTGATATGTCATTCTCTGTATGTATTTTGTTTGACTCTGAATACTTTCGAGTTGATTCTGGAATGTTTCAAGCATTGTATCCATCTTTTCATCTCGTTTCTTGGACACATTTTTGAGCATTTCAATCATCTGATCTTCTTCTGATTGTTGATGAAGATCATTGTAGGTGGGTGGTGGATAAGATGGAAAATGTGATGGTTCTTCGTACCATGAAGGATTTTGATAGCTCTGCCACCCTGGATTGTAGTTGTACTCGCAATAATCTCTCGGGTGGTTACCATTACATATGTCACATCTCCCCATTACGTTCTGTTGAGCAAATGTAGTATTGCTTGGTTCTGGCATCCAGTGATAGTCGTTGGGCTGTACAACAGGCCTCAGAAAACCGGACTGTTGCTCCCAGATGTGGGGTGTATCTTCTAGTAAAGCTCGTGATCTCTCAATCTCCCAATAATGTTCCATTTTTTCGATCACCTGAAAACACAATAAAGAAATAAAAATTACAGATAAAGAAAATTAGATACAAGTAAATTAGATAGCTTCAAAATTAATAACTCAAGAAAAATAAGTCCCCGGCAACGGCGCCAAAAACTTGACCGACGTAAACACACGCGTATAATGCAAGCGCACGTATCGTTCAAGTAGTATAAAAATATCGATCCCACGAGGACTTAATTCCTACTGTTATTATTAATTATTGATACTATTTATTTACAGATATCTAATTGAGGGAGAAGAGAATGATTTCTTGATTGATTTGATTGATTGTAGATTTGCTAAATAAATAAAAAGACAAAAGAAAATACTAAGGAAAATAACAAAAGAAACAAAGATCTAGGGTTGTGAATCATTCTAATATCTTTTTAAAAGATGAAGTGATTATTTTATGTTTGTGTAATAAATCGGTTTACTAACCTGGAACACGAAATTATGCAAAAGCCTCTGTCGATGGTCAGACGCAAATACCCAGTTTAACCCAATTGAACCATATGTCTATGTCAACCAAATTATCTGGATTCATTAAGTTTAAGTTCCAATTATGGCTACCCCCGCCCGACAAGTATATGTCTATCCTGTAAGGAAATCTATTAAATGGTTATCTATCCACAAGGAAGATCGTGAGCTATTGAGTCTAAGGTTTTAAACTTAAAATCCATATGTCTAGTTCATTTTAAGTTTCCCAGTTCAATTTTATTAATGGCCAGTTAATGAAAAAGCATTAAGATTAAGACTCAATAAATAAATCTTTATATTACCCAAACTATAATCTAACCTCTTATAAAGCGGTGATATTAAAAGTCATCACAACCCCAGATAACTAATTTAGTTACAACACATAACTAGGGCTAGTAAAAACTTGAAAATAAAAGACATAAAATAAAAATGCGGTAAAGTAAATACTGAAAAGTAAATTACAATAAAATAAAATGTTAAGGTAAAAGGAATTACTTTTACTACTACTAATTTAGATATCTCCCATAATATAATATATAAACTTGTGATAACATTACCAACAGCCATATAGGCGGTATCCTGATTAAGTCAAATTAAGTCCAACCAGCCATTAAGGCGGAACCAAAATAAACCTGCCATATAGGCGGTAAGAAAATTTAATTACAAACCGACCAATCTGGTGGTATCCTTGATTACCCAGGTTTAAACCAGATTAAAATGAATTACCAATCGACCAATCTGACGGTATCATTTTTAAGTCAATATTAATATAAGGGAGATTAATCTAAAATAGCAATAGTAAAAGAATTACCTTTCACCCTAGCTGGGGAAATTACCTCCTCATGGTGAATAATAAAAAATGTAAAAAGTAAGAAAGTAAATTACTATTATTAGAAAACGTAATTAAAATTATTTACAAAACTAAATTTAAAAGAAACTAGAGAGATAAACTCACTCTTTACATCAAATAAATGAGAGAGAATGGTATATCTGAAACTGGAATTTCGCGCTCTATTTATAGGCGTCAGTAAGGGTCGCGCATCGCGACGCCCAGCTCGCGTTGCGACGCCCGTTTTGTCGACGTGGCACGCTCTGGTTCGTCGACTGTAGATTCTGGATAAGGTGATAAGGTGACACGTGGCAAGGTGGTTGGGGCTCAATTATTGTGACACGTGGCGGCTCGTGATTGGATGATTCAGATTCTTATCCGCCACGTGTCAGATAGGGATAAGAGAGTCAATGATTGATGCTGATGTGGCGACACGTGGCAAAGTGACTGTCGGAACCATAGAATTTCGACACGTGGCACTTCCTGATTGGCTGATGATGACGTGGCAATTTGACTCGGTCAACCTGGTGATGTGGATGATGACATGGCAATGATGTGGAGTGACACGTGGTGATGGAGACAGTCGGCACCGTAGGATGATGACACGTGGCATGGCGCACGTTTGCAGATCGGCTGTGATGGTGACACGTGGCACGGCGCACGTTAGCAAAGTCAAACTTTCTCAGATTCTGATTTGTGGACCCGGCGCACGTTAGCACTGTTGGGCACATGTTAGGCGTCGCGACGCTAAGAGCTTGCGCGTCGCGACGCGCATAAATTACCAAAATGCCCTTTTTACCAATTTTCACTATTTTGCTTCAAATCTCCTCCAGAATGTCCTGAAACTTTATTTATCTAAAAAATAACACAAAACACATCAAAATATTCACAAAACTCAAGAAACTATACCAAATTTTAGGTTAAATGAGTGAGAAATAGTGATAGATTTACCACTCTTCAATTACTTATATCACCCACGAGAGAACAAAGTTTTTGTTGCTCTACATGCGGTTTTCCTTGAGAAGGAATTCCTAAATGCACTGATAAGTGGTAGGAAAGTAGAACTCGATGAAAATCGGAGTGATACTGTTCCTGGCATAGAATCCTCAACGGAACATGAACAGTCCATCAGGGATAAGACTGTACCACAATCTTTGAATACACAAGGACCGCGTAGGTCAGAGAGAGTTAGAAAACAACCTGAGAGGTATGGGTTTCTGATCTCACCTCATGTAGATATCAATCTCATTGAGGAAGACGAGCCGACTACGTATGAGGAAGCGAAACAAGATATCGATTTCGCTTTATGGCAAGATGCCATGAAGTCCGAAATGGATTCCATGTATACCAACCAAGTTTGGACACTGGTTGATGCGCCAGAAGGCATAAAGCCTATTGGTTGCAAATTGATCTTCAAGAAGAAGACTGGCATGGATGGCAACATACAAACATACAAAGCTAGGCTTGTAGCGAAGGGTATCGCCAACGACATGGTGTCGATTACGACGAAACTTTTTCACCTGTTGCCATGATTAAATCCATTCGGATAATGCTTGCTATTGCTGTATATTTCGATTACTAGATATGGCAGATGGACGTCAAAACCGCTTTCCTTAACGGAAACCTGTTGGAGGATGTTTATATGCAACAGCCTGGCGGTTTTGTTGTGCCTAAACATGCAAACAAGGTTTGCAAGTTAAATCGGTCCATTTAAGAACTGAAGCAAGCGTCGCGTTCTTGGAACCAACGTTTTGATGAGATCATAAAAGACTATGATTTCGTTCAAAATGAAGATGATCCTTGTGTATACAAGAAGGTTAGTGGGAGCGTACTGACTTTCATTGTCCTTTATGTTGACGATGAATTGCTTATGGGCAATGACATTCCCATGTTAACATCGGTGAAAGCTTGGCTTTCATTAAAATTCTCCATGAAAGATATGGGAGAAGCTTCCTTTATTCTGGGACTAAAGATCTACCTGGATAGATCTAGAAAGCTGATTGGACTCTCCCAGAGCATGTACATTGACAAAGTGTTGAAGAGATTCAACATGGATCAGTCCAAGAGGGGATTGTTGCCAGTGTCACATGGCGTCACTCTATCTAAGGACATGTGTCCTAAAACTCAAGATGAGAGAGACAATATGAGTCGGATACCGTTCACCTCGGCAGTCGGATCGATCATGTATGCCATGATATGTACACGACCTGATGTCTCATATGCTTTGAGCATGTGTAGTCGCTATCAGGCCGATCCAGGTGAAGGTTACTGGATAGCGGTTAAGAATATCCTTAAGTATCTTAGACGAACTAAGGATGCTTTCTTAATCTATGGAGATGGAGAACTTGAGGTAACTGGGTATACCGATGCAAGTTTCTAAACCGATAAAGACGACTGTAAGTCGTAATCTGGGTACGTGTTTTGTTTGAATAACGGGGCAGTGAGCTGGAAATCTTCAAGCAAGAGACTATTGCCGATTCAACAACAGAAGCGGAGTATATCGATTTGCAGCTGAAGCATCAAAGGAGGCAGTTGTTAGGGTTGGTGCTCTGAGCGCCAATTTTATTATGTATTTCTATGTAAATACTAATGTAACGTTTTATTATGAATAAAATGAACAGTTTCTTTTATATAACTTCTTCTTTAATATGGTAAAGACGTAACCGACCTTAGAATGATTAGTTATGATACTGTTGCAAAAGCGTCGCAACTGACATTGAGCTGTATCATGACGTTGTCATTCTTAGACAGTTCCCGGTCAAGGTTTACACAACTTGGTCAGTAAATTAAACCCGCAGAGACTGATACATGTTGTATATTGGAATCTTGGATTTTGATGGTTTCTCAGTGAACCATGAATCTTGGAGACTCGTATAGACGTGTAGGTGTTTATAGCGGATAAACACTGAACGACTCACCGAAGATTCTTAATGGATGGTACACCAACGTCAATAAGAATCTTCTCGGGTTGAGTGAGCATAGTGATTCTTTGACTTGAGATACCACTGTGGATATCTGAGTTATCCTCCACACTTAGATGGCAGTCACGTCACCGATCTATTTAGATCAGACCTCCGCCTGTTCGTTGGGTGTGGACTCATGCTCAGGATATCCTGTGTGTATCAAGATAGGATCCGTCAGCTCTGTGTACAGAGTATAGGTATTCAATAGGAATTAGCAATCTGTTAAATCCATGGGCCCGTGGTACACTGTAGAAATTAGTTCTAAGTGTTATTTGAGGGATTGCTAATAGAAACGTCGACGTGATTATATCTATAGAGATTTGACGTTTGTATCTATATCTCTGGATTAATCCGGATACCTGTGACGAGGAGGGATTATACGTATGCAGTGACCTCGACCTGTATGATTCAGTGAGTTTATCCGTGTTCGTCATAATTTACGGGTGGGTGAATTATGGACACGAAATTTGATTTCGTGACGGATATGTCTGAATCTAGAGAGTCTCACTAATGAAATTTACTCGTAGAGCACTAGGCAACTGTTATGAATAATACTGATTATTTATAACTCGTTTAATGGTTAAACGAAAAATACATGCAATCGGGACCTATCGGTCATTTCCAATATTGATGTGTATTTTATTTAATACTTGATTTTATTAAATACACATTAATAAAATATCAAATTGTGATATTTGACTTATATCATTAATATGTATTTGAGATATTTATTGTAAATATAATACATATATTCAAGATATTTAAATTTATTAATTAATTATTAATTGTTAAATAATTAAATTAATTTATAAATTAAATATCTTTTGTAATGATTTAACTTTATTAAAGTTGGAAATGGAAAATTATCATTGGAACACATTTTGTTCACTTTAATTTGGATAAAGTGTTATCATTAATTTGTTAAATGTGGACCAATGATTTTACAACAAAAATGAATTAATTGTTAATTATTTTTTGCAAGCAAAAACGTGAAGGGTGATTGAGTTTTAAATCAAAAATTTGTTTTGATTCACTTCTTGGTCATTCACGCAACATCAAACAAAAAATAACAAAAGAAAGAATTGAGAGCATTTTTGAAGAAAGAGGAAACAAAGGCAAAAATTAGATTTTGTAAGTAATTTTCTTTCTTCTTCTTCATGAAATATTGTTTCATAATTCTTGGCTTCAATTGTGGAGTTAGAGATAATGCCTCTATTCTTTTAGTTTGTAATTAAATTTGTTGGATGCTTGTTGGATGTGTAAGCATGTAGTAATTAATTTATTTGCTTATTAATGTAATTAAGCTTAATAAATTAATTAGAAAATTAAAGTTGCTATTCTAGAGTTAATTAGCCATTCATAATTACCTAGAATTGTTCTTGATTAATTTCATGATGGTGAGAATTAATTGGTGTAGTAATTTGAAGATTAAAGTATTGAATTTTAGTAATTTAGTGTAAATTGCCAATTTGAGTGATTTATGAAATTAGGGTTCCAAACTACTCAAATTTTGGGGCTTTTCATATATAAGCTTTAATTTGATGTATATTTGATGCATGTAAAATTTGGGATTAATTGGATTTGATCTTGATGTGTTTTGAGCATTTTGGGCCAAATTGTAATTAATCAAAGTTTAGGGGCTGTTTCGTAAATTCAAAAAAAATCTGGGCTGTTGGCGCAATTCTGAAAAATATTCTGGTTTTGTTGCAAAACTTGTAAAAATTTTTTTGGGTTAATTTGGAATTAATTAAATATGTAATTGACATATTTAAAACCAAAATAATTAATTTGCAAAAGTTTGGGGTAATTTTGTAATTAAAAGAAATATGATTTCTTAGGTTATATTTCATAATTTAAGTATTGGTTAATTAAATAAATAAGTTTATTTAATTGTTCCAAGGAAAAAATTTGAAATCGGAGAAATCATTTTTCCGCGTTCCGCTGCGCTAACCTTGTAATTCCCAATAAAACCCCAACAAAAAATTGGTATCAGAGCGAGTCTGATTCTGGAACCCCGATATATGATAATGCCTTGAAAATTCAATATTGACTTTAATCTTGATTTTAATGCATGCTTGTATTTATTTAATTTGATTAAATAAATTAAAACATCTTTAGCGGAAAATCCCTATTTAAAATAAGGTTTATAATTTAATATGTATTTGATGTATATTAATCGGTCCGTCTTGTCAATACCGCTTATCAGTAAATTTTCTACGACTATATCCAAGAACGTGCCAAAGCTGTGAGGATATGGCCGGTAGAAATTTATCTGTACCGGATATATTTGATATTAGGTGAATTCAAACGAAAGCACAATCCTGAACATGCCAAAGCTGTCAGGGTTACATAAGTATCTTGAATTCATCATTGACAAGTATGACCTTGGTACGCCTCCTTGTGAACGTGCCAAAACTGTCACAACGAGAAACGACCAGGACCGAAAACCCAGGAGTCACTATTGAGTGATCGACAATCTGTTGTCTACCTAAATGAATATACGTAGGCGAGAACGTGCCAAAGCTGTGAGCTGAAATATATTCATGGGGTCCACCTTTCACTATTATGTTATGATTTGATTATCGCATGTTTTGTATTCTGTTTGGGGATTACAGTATTGCATGAAATAGTGGGAGGGACATTTTTAGATTAAAAATCCATGATCTAGTTAATGCTTTATGATATATTATGAAACTGTTATAATCTTTTATCTGCTTATTTACTGACCGTTGTTTCGCTGTCTATTTGATAGATTTGCGATGGCGGCACCTCCACCCAATCCTTTGCACGTATGCTTGATACGAACAAATTGAAAGGCGCAGAAAACTTTGCGGATTGGTATATGGACTTGAGGATTGTCCTCAATTCCGAGAAAACGGGGTATATTTTGGATGGTCCATTACCGCTTGCTATATCACCCGATGCATTACCTGAAGAACGTGAGACTTTCCAGCAATGGAAGGATGATGATTTAAGTGTTAAATCATTCATCTTGAGTTCACTTTCTTCTGAGCTTAAGAAGACTTATTGGGAGATGCACGATGCATATAGCATGATGACACAACTTCGTGAATCGTTCATGAACCAGGAACAGTCGTTGTTCATAAAGTTTCGATGGAATTGTTCCATTCTAAACTTGATGGGGCAGGCGCTGTGAGCCCGCATGTGCTTCACTTGATCGATTTGATCGAGCAGTTGAGGCGACAAGATTTCCCTCTGAATGAGACTCTTGGCCGTAGTGTCATTCTCGGTTCACTCCTGGCTTCATATCGCCAGTTCGTCATGTACTTCAACATGAATGGGATTCACTGTACTTACCGTGAGTTGCATATGATGCTTCTCACAGCAGAGGAAGATTTAAGGAAGGGAGTTCCGAATCGCCTTCCGAAACCCACTTCACTTTCCGCTTCTTCCCAATCCAAGTCGAAGGGGAAGAAGTTTAAAGGAAAGAAGAAGAAGGGTTTCAATATTCCTCCGTAAGGTAAGACGGCGAAGCCCAAGAGAGCTTCTGAAGAGAAGTGCCACCACTGCCAGAAAGTCGGGCACTGGAAACGTAACTGCCCGGACTATCTTGTGCAACTCAGGAAGGAAAGAGCATCCACATCAAGTACTTTTATTTTTCCTATTATTGATATCTCTTTAGCTTGTGAAGCTATTACATCAAATTGGATTTTGGATTCTGCTTGTCCTATTCACATTTGCAATACGTTGCAGGTGCTGACGGGAAGTAGACGGCTGAAATCTGGGGAGATGCAGTTGCGGTTCGGGAGTGGCGACTCTCTGGATGCAGTTGCAGTGGGCTTATGTGAGATTCCCTTACCCAGTGGGAGACTTTTGTTGCATGACTGCTATTTTGTGCCAGGATGTGTGGCGAATATTATGTCCCTTTTTGTATTAGATACTGAAGGTTATAATGTAAATATTAAGAATCGTTCTTTGTATTTATATGATAGTTGTAATATTCAGATCCTTTGTTGTCCAAATGAGCATGGTCATTACATATTGCGTACCTCACAAGATATCTTTAATACTGGAATAAATAAACGTAAACAATCTGATATAAATAATACTGAACTCTGGCACATGAGGTTAGGTCATATAGGCGTGAAACGCCTAACCCAATTGGTTAAGAATGGTTTGATACATGATCTCACCATTGAACCTTATCCAACTTGCGAATCTTGCATTCGGGGTAAAATGACCAAAGCCTCATTTTCAGGTGTTGGACACCGAGCCAGTGACTTGTTGGAACTCGTACATTCTGATGTATGTGGTCATTTAAGTCAAACTGCTCACAGTGGCTTTTCTTACTTCGTCACATTTACCGATGATTGTCACAGTACGGTTATGTCTATTTGATGAGACATAAATCGGAAACCTTTGAAAAGTTCAAAGAATTCCGAAATGAAGTAGAAAAACAAACTGGTCAATATATTAAATGTCTTCGATCTGATCGAGGCGGTGAATATATGAGTGGAGAGTTCACTGATTATTTAAAAGAGAATGGGATTATCGCTCAATATACTCCTCCCGGTACTCCGCATAATTATGGAGTATCCGAAAGGAGAAATCAGACTTTATTAGATATGGTCCGATCGATTTTGAGTTATACAGATTTACCTATTATTTATGGGGTTATGCTCTTTTAACTGCCGCACTCTTTTGAACAAGATTCCTTCCAAGGCTGTTCCTATGACTCCTATGGACTCATAGATGGTAGGAAACCAAATCTTAGTTATATTAAGATTTTGGGGTGTCCTGCTTATGTTAGGATGGCTCAGCAAGATAAGATTTTGCCTCGAGGGCAGAAGTTTAGGTTTGTTGGATATCCTTCAAATACGAAAGGATATTTGTTCTATGATACCGAGCATCGAAATGTGTTCGTAGCTCGCTTCGCAAAATTTCTAGAAATAGAATTTTTGGCTGAAGGTGGTGATCATAGATAGGTTGAACTTGATGAAGTACAACCTGGAACCAACGAACTAATGGAGGAACCTGTAGTTCAAGAAGATGGAGAACCTTCAACACATACACTCCGTAGGTCACAAAGGGTATCTAGACCTCCTGAACGCTTGTATTTGATACAAGAAAAGAGTCTCGATGTTCTCTTATTAGAGAGACTGACCCTTTTACCTATAGAGAATCGATGTTGGACTTCGACTCCGTGAAGTGGCAAGACGCCATGAAATCCGAGATGGACTCAATGTATGAGAATCAAGTTTGGAACTTGGTTCCGCTTCCCGAAGGAATTGTTTCTATCGGTTGTAAATGGATTTACAAAAGGAAGCGAGGGCCTGATGGAAAGGTTGAAACCTTTAAGGCCCGACTGGTAGCTAAAGGTTACTCGCAGCGACCTGGAGTCGACTACGATGAAACTTTTTCTCCAGTTGCCATGCTAAAGTCCATCAGGATTTTATTGTCAATTGCCGCATATCATGATTACGAGATTTGGCAAATAGATGTCAAAATGGCTTTTCTAAATGGATTTCTTGATGAAGAAATCTATATGAAATCACCGGAAGGTTTTGCATCCAGCGAGAACTCGGGCATGGTATGTAAACTGAAGAAGTCCATTTATGGACTTAAACAGGCTTCACGAAGTTGGAATCTTCGATTCGACGAGATAATCAAATTGTCTGGTTTTCTCAAGAATTCGGAAGAATCCTGTGTGTATCAGAAGGCCAGTGGGAGTATGGTGGTATTTTTAATTCTCTATGTTGATGGCATCCTTATCATTGGGAATGATATGGGATGATGCAAGGCATCAATGCATACCTCTGTAAGAATTACTCCATGAAGGACCTGGGGAAGCTTCTTATGTCTTGGGCATAAAACTCTATAGAGATAGAGAAAGGAAGCTTATTGGGTTATCCCAATCAACGTACATAGATAAGATCTTAGAACTGTATAATTTTGTTAACTGTAAGACAGCAAACATACCGTTCAGACATGGCTTACATCTTTCGAAGAAGATGTGTCCGCAAACAGAAGATGCGAAGGTTAGAATGTCTAATCAACCTTATGCTTCGTGTTTGGGCAGCATCATGTATGCCATGTTATGTACTAGGCCTGTGTGGGAACACAGGATCTGGGGCGACGCATGCTATCCCAGGCTCGCGGCCCGGTTGGGAGTACGGAGTAGCCACGGGGGACTAAGCCGGAGAATAATGGAGTCGCCACCCGGTGTGAACCGGGAAAATGAGATTTAAGGCCGCACTCACCTCTCGCAAGGGAAGACCTCAAACCGTTGGGTTCAGAATGGTCCCTTACTTATGTCACTTGTAATGAAAGGATTTATGTAATAATTTAATCAAGTTTAAGTAACACTTATTTCTAAGAGTATCATGCTTCTAAATTCACATGCATACATCAACAAGTTCATAACAACATGCAACATCACAAGGCAATCTCATGAACATTTCTCAATCATATGATAGGGAAAACTAAGAACAACCTAATCATGCTTGAGTACTATCTCATGAACATATTAACCAAATAACATGCTAACAGCCTAATCATGCTTGAATATCATCCAAGAAAACATCGAATGGGTGAATTCAGGAATACAAATAATATGATTGGCTACATAATGCAAGGGAGATCACCCAAAAGGCAATTGTGTATGAAATATGATGAGACAGACTTAGTTCAGTGTGTGAGCGTTCGTGTAGCATTCGTAAACGCGTTCGAACTGTAAACAGAAGGTTCGCGTTCGTGTAGCGTTTGATAATGCGTTCGAACGGTACCAGACCTGATGATACAAAATGCATGCGCATTCGAGTAGCGTTTATAAAACTCGTTCAAACGGGAAACAGAAGGTTCGCGTTCGTATAGCGTTAGATAACGCGTTCGAACAGATCCAGACCTGATGAAACAAAATACATGCGTGTTCGAGTAGCGTTTGTAAAATGCGTTCGAACGGGAAACAGATGGTTCACGTTCGTATAGCGTTCGATAATGCGTTCGAACGGGAACAGACCTGATGCACAAAATGTGACGCAATACATACATAAAAAAGCAAATAGCGAAATACGAAGTGAGGCGAAGCATCGTGGTGAAGGATTTTAAACTCTTCAATTAGAGGAACTTTCATCCCACTTACTAAGCCCATGCGCTTATCTCAATGCATATAAATGTAAAGACAATAACCTAAGACTTCATGTACCCGATTGAACACATCTTACATTCAACCGAATATACGTTAATCGGCGCGGCAAAGCATCATGGTAAGGGATTTTAACCTCTTCAATTAGAGGACCTTTCATCGCACTTACTAAGCCCATGCGCTCGATCACATCATGCATACAAGAATAAAGACAATCATATCAACTTAGTATATCTGATTGAACATATCTTATATCCAACCGAACACACATCAACCGGCGCGGTAAAGCATTGTGGTAAAGGATTTTAACCCCTCCATATAGGGGACTTTTAATCCGACTTACTAAGCCCATGCGCTCGATCACATCATGCATACAAAAGTAACATGCAGAATTCAAATAATGAAAAATAAATAAATCAAAGCAACATAAAACAAAAGAATGTGCCGTTTACTCAAGTGGTACGTGGAGTTGTATCCCGAGTACAGATCATACTACCGTCCATTCGGAATCGGCTATGAAATTTATGTCCGGGTTTCCATCCTATATACCACAAGAGGCGACACATTTTCCATTTCATTCAAGCCACAACATGCATCCACAAACGACTCTCATGCGAATAGAATTCAATAAACAATCAAAAGACGAATATAAACTAATGAGAAAAGTGCCCTCAGGTCTAACCTTTAAAATCACCTCTCGGATGTACGGTACACGATCGTCGGAAGGGTGGATGCTCCGCAACTCTTCAGGTTCACTGGTTCACTGCTCTCGTTCGTTGTCTTACTATTTTGAGTCATCGTTCTCCGTCTTTTGCTGCTGGTTTTGACTCTGATTCGCTGCCATTTTGCTACTTAACTGCTGCTGTATTTTAGTTACTGTTCTTGGGATGTTTTGGCTACTGTTTTGGGTGTGATTTTTGGTGGTGTTATGGTGTGGTTCGGGGGCTGTTTTATGTGTGTGTTTAGGGCTGCTGAATGCGTGTTTTAGGGCTGCTGTATGGGCTATTTTTCGGTGATACAAGGTTGCTAAATGGAGGTCTGGTTTTCGGTGATTAGGGGAAGGGGATGAAGAGAATTTTTGTGTTATTTCTTTGTAGTATGCGTGAACTTCTAGGGTTTCTGTGTGTGTTGTGATTTTCGTGTGAGTTGTGTGTATATTATGTGTATGAGCTAGGGGAGTGCATGTCTTGGTTAGAGGTTGTTTATATAGAGAATGGCTAGGGCTTCACCTTGTCTCACAAGGAAGGGATTTGATTTAGTGTTGAGCAAGGAAAGTCAAAGATTGAAGGGGGAAAAATTTGGTTTAGATTAGGAAGTCAATATCTTTAGTTTGTTATAATTGATTTTAATTAGGCATGACATCTTTTTAATTTAGTATGTGATTTTGTTTAGTTAGGAAGGAATCTTGTGTAATTGGTGGGTGAATATCTTAATTAAGGAATTAAAATATTTGATTGATTTTAATGTTTATTTTAATTTGGTATGTGATTTTTAGATTTGTTTTGATTTCACCATGTGTTAAATATGTGTTTTAAGTGGGCTTGGGCGTGTGGGCCAAGGCTTAGGCGAATTGGGCTTGATGAGAGGCTAGCAGCAAAACCAGAATTACCGACACCGTTCGAACGCTTCCTCGAACACGGTACGAATGCCCGCAATCTGTTTGGTGTTCGAACGTATACAGGAACGCATCACGAACAAAAACAATGAACCTTGTTTATTCTGAATTTCCTCTTCCAATGTCCATTTTTCGTGACCTCCGTGACTTAAAAGGTAGTGTCTCCAAATGAGACTCATCATAGGACTTATATGTAAAAATACAGTGCCTACAGTCGCCCCCACTTTGATGGGACTTGTGTAATGTGTAACAGTGACAATCCTATCAAAGTTATGCAATGCATTTCTACTTACCTGGCTCGCCAGCTGCCACTTGACTTGCCATGTGTTGCGTGGAGTGGATGTTGTGTCGTACCTGGCATGCTAAACCTCATACCCGAAGTGTCGCAGTTGCGTCTCCGTACCTAGAGTGTCGCAGTGATATCTCCATACCCGGAGTGCCGTACCTGGCGTGCTAAACCTCGTACCCAAAGCGTCGCTATAATATCTCCATACCCGGAGTGCCGTACCTGGCGCGCTAAACCTCATACCCAAAGCGTCGCAGTAATTTCTCCATACCCGGAGTGCCGTACCTGGCGTGCTAAACCTCATACTCAAGGCGTCGCAGTAATATCTCCATACCTGGAGTGCCGTACCTGGCGTGCTAAACCTCATACCCAAGGCGTCGCAGTAATATCTCCATACCTGGAGTGCCGTACCTGGTGTGCTAAAACCTCATACCCAATGCGTCGCAGTAATATCTCCATACCCGGAGTGCCGTACCTGGCGTGCTAAACCTCATACCTAAGGCGTCGCAGTAATATCTCCATACCCGGAGTGCCGTACCTGGCTTGCTAAACCTCATACCCGAGGCGTCTTAGTAATATCTCCATACCCGGAGTGCCGTACTCGGCAAAATTAATCTGATGTCTCCATACCCGGAGTGCCGTACCCGGTAAAACTGATCTGATGTTAATGTGGGCCTCGCCCCCAGAGTGCCATACCCGGCTAGACTGATGATGATAAGGATGTGGGGCTCGCCCTTAGAGTGCCATACCCGGTTGGTTCATTCTCGAACTATGTTCCCATTCTTGGAGTGCCATTTCCGGCTTGTTCATTCTCAAACTGTGTTTCCATTCTTGGAGTGCCATTTCCGGCTTGTTTATTCTCGAACTGTGTTTCCATTCTTGGAGTGCCATTTCCGGCTTGTTCATTCTCGAACTGTGTTTCCATTCTTGGAGTGACATTCTCGGCTAAATTGATACTGATGCTGATGTGGGCCTCGCCCCCAGAACGATGTGGGCCTCGTCCCGAACTGATACTGATATGGGCCTCACCCCTGGGACTCATCCCCGAGACTGAAACTGATATGGGCCGCAACCCCAAACTGATACAGATGTGGGCCTCGCCCCTAAACTAATACTGATGTGGGCCTCGGCCCTGGGACTCATCCCCAAACTGATACTAATGTAGGCCTCGGCCCTGTGAGTCATCCCCAAACTGATGCTGATGTGGGCCTCGGCCCTGGGACTCATCCCCAAACTGATACTAATGTAGGCCTCGGCCTTGGGACTCATCCCCAAACTGATGCTGATGTGGGCCTCAACCCTAACTACTACTGATATGGGCCTCGCCCCCAGACTGATACTGATATGGGCCTCGCCCCAAGCTGATACTGATATGGGCCTCACCCCCAACTGATACTGATATGGGCCTCGCCCCTGGGACTCATCCCAAAACTGATGCTGATGTGGGCCTCGGCCCTAACTACTACTGATATGGGCCTCGCCCCTGTGATTCATTCCTGGAGACTGCTGACATTGTACTGTTGCTGCTTCTGGTTGGCTTGCATTTGACGCTTTCTCTTTTTCTCCTTTGAAACCTGTTATTACAAAACAGAACAAACACAAAAGGATGCAAATATGTTACGTGTATGCATGCATGCATGATTGAATTTTCTATTCCATTGGGTTAGGTTGTCCACCAATTCCCTTGGTGACTACTCGGTTTTCTCCTCCTCTGGCAAAGTACTGCTTCAATCTATCCACATTCATCGGCTCGGTGAACTCATTTCCTTCCAAGTCCGATAGCCTCACTGCCCCATTTCCCATTACTGAACGGTTATTCTGTCATTTCTGCTTGCTTCTTTTGGGAATCCCTCATGTTCTGAGTGTCGCTGAATATCATGGTATCAGGGTTGAATGCTTTTGTCAAACATACTCATGTTGTGCAGGTTGAAAGGAAATGACTCAGGCAAGTAGGCGAAATGGATGTCTTTATTATTATTCAGGGAAAGGTTCAAACAAGTAGACGAAGTTGATGTCTTTATTAAAAATACAGAAAATAAACCAGAAAGAGTAGTTTCATTGCCTTCTTCCCCGGCCTACGGTTCTTTACTACTGTTATCCTTTATATTAATGCAAGAAGCCTGATGATTGAGAGTTTGGAGGACAAAGGTTTCGGGTAGGCCGGAGTTGATCATGTAAGTTGGTGGGGGAACAGAGTGATAATCTGGTAGAGGGTTGGTGTGTGTGCTAGGCTGTTCTTTTTCAGGATCACGTATTTTGTGGGCATCAATGAGGTCCTGAATTTCATACCGGAGGCGGGAACAGCTGTCAGTATCATGGCCGTGTTGCTGGTGGAAGTGACAGTAGCGGTCTATTCTTAGATGTGGTGGTGGGGGATTTGGAAGTGGTTTAGGCTCCAAAGGTTTTAAGAATCATTGCCTTATCAACTTCTCAAGTACCTTGGACAATGGTCATCCCAATTTGGAGAAACGCCGGTTCTTGATGGCAGAAATCTCGGCAGTAGGGGGCTTGGTCTCAGAATGCCCTCCAAAATTCCTCCTATTCTGGCCATAAAACTTTATGTTTTCAGCCTCTTCTTCCTCAATATCCATGACAATTTCCCTCAACTTTTAGAAATCCGCAATCATTGAAGTCATCCTCCTCAACTTGCCATAGATCGAGGGCTTAGTGCCCTTGATGATCATTTTAATCTGGTCATTCTCAGAGGGCCGAGTCTGTATTTTCAGAAGCTGGCTTCTCCAGCGGTCTACATACTCCTTGAAGCTTTCTTCCGGCTTCTGCTTAGTGTTCTCCAAATCACGGAGTGACAAGTCAATCTCTAAGTTTGTGACATACTGCTTCAGAAAAGCATCAGCTAGCTCCCTCTAATCTTCATTCACTTTCTTCTCCAAACTGTGGTACCACACCACGGGAGCTCCCTCGAGCGACATTCCAAACATTTTCTGCACTTGGCGCTTAGATAAACCAACTGAACTCATGACTAATACAAACTGCCGGAGATGCACCCTTGGATCCCCATTCCCGTTAAACTTAGCCATATCAGGCATCTTGAACTGTGCCGGCAACTGTTCCTCGAAAGTCAGTGTGTCATAATCCAGCAAATCCTCATTCTTACCCCTCATCTTGCGGGTAACTGACTCAACCTGATCCCGAAGCTTCTGAAATTCTGCCTGAGACCCAATCACTCTACCTGTTGCATACTCTGCCATGTCGTCATCAAAAGCGGGGATGTCATCCCCCAACCCATTCGGAGGCTCCTCGCGCCTCACATTCTCAGAATTTCCCCCAGCACGGGGCACAACCATATTTGTCATGGCAGTAGTCAAGACTTGCAATTGTTCAGTAACCTTGGCGAAACCATTCTCCAACTGATCTATCCGGGATACCTCAATATCTGATTCACTCATGTATGTTCTCAGTATTTTGGTGAGCCTTCCCTTTTTTCTAACCCAACAAGAATCTATGATGCCTTCTTGAGACATAGAAGGTGTTAACATGACATATGTATGTATGAGGTGCATGAGATGCATGTAATACATATAACATACCAAATCAACTAAAATTTTCAAACAAATCGGCCCGTTATCATTTTAGAAGCTTTTGGGCAAACTGCATAGGAGTGAACTCGTCCCAGTTTAAATGGCCCAACGAGTACACATCTTATGGCAAGGAGCCCAACTAATTCCAAATGGTAATGTTCCGAACACAATCACAAAGTGCCCCATCAATCACTTAGAAGCCTTTGGCCTAATCGTCATAAAATACGTTCTTGTCCCAGTTTAAATGGCCCAACAAGCCCATATCCCATGACAAATGGTCCAAATGGATCCAAACAGCAATGTTCCCAAACACAAGCATAAAAGAAAGATAATGCAAACATAAAACAATGATTTCTACAGAATGGCCCATCAACATTTCAGAAGCTTTGGGCCTAATGGTCATAAGGTACGAACTCGCCCCAGTTTAAATGGCCCAGCAAGTTCACAGTTCTGACAATAGTCCAATTGCATCCAAATGAGGATGGTCCACAAGCACATATTCAAGGAAATAATTGTTACTTTAACCATACAAACCCGGTCTATGGGTGGGTTCGCAAGAGTGTAGACAAAGGCTCTCACCGGCGAATGATGGCCCACAACTAGGTCTCCCCAATCAAGGGTTTGAGCGACCAAGTGAGCGCACCCTTTTTTATACACTAAGGTACGTGCCAATGAGCTATGGTGTGTGACTGACTGTCAAATGGATTTCCCATTGTAGATTCCCCAGAGGGAGGGTGGAGCGAGGCTCTCTTAAGTACCCTAGCCTCTTAGGCTCTTATCGCTTGGTGACAGGAATAAACAACGAAGTCCTCCAAATTAGTCCATCACAATAGGCTAAGGGTAGATGGCCATATAGGTGCCTTCACAGCTTTTCCTTCTAGGAAGTTAGTGAATGAAGAAATACACCAAACCATTACCTAGCCTCAAGATGCCCTTGATTAAACCCTCATTTTATCCACTATAGACACGGTCAATTAGAACATAAATCCAACATTACAAGACAATATTTCGGGGCCGATTCTCTATCCCCAGTGGAGTCGCCAGACTGTGGGAACACAGGATCTGGGGCGACGCATGCTGTCCCGGGCTCGCGGCCCGGTTGGGAGTACGGAGTAGCCGGGGGACTAAACCGGAGAATAATGGAGTCACCACCCGGTGTGAACCGGGAAAATGAGATTTAAGGCCGCACTCACCCCTCGCAAGGGAAGACCTCAAACCGTTGGGTTCGGAATGGTATCTTACTTATGTCACTTGTAATGAAAGGATTTATGTAATAATTTAATCAAGTTTAAGTAACACTTATTTCTAAGAGTATCATGCTTCTAAATTCACATGCATACATCAACAAGTTCATCACAACATGCAACATCACATGGCAATCTCATGAACATTTCTCAATCATATGATAGGGAAAACTAAGAACAACCTAATCATGCTTGAGTACTATCTCATGAACATAGTAACCAAATAACATGCTAACAACCTAATCATGCTTGAATATCATCCCAAGAACACATCGAATGGGTGAATGCAGGAATAAAAATAATATGATTGGCTACATAATGCAAGGGAGATCACCCAAAAGGCAATTGTGCATGAAATATGATGATACAGACTTAGTTCAGTGTGTGCGCGTTCGTGTAGCGTTTGTAAACGTGTTCGAACGGTAAACAGAAGGTTCGCGTTCGTGTAGCGTTTGATAACGTGTTCGAACGGTACCAGACCTGATGATACAAAATACATGCGCGTTCGAGTAGCGTTTGTAAAACACGTTCGAACGGGAAACATAAGGTTCGCGTTCGTATAGCGTTCGATAACGCGTTCGAACGGATTCAGACCTGATGAAACAAAATGCATGCGTGTTCGAGTAGCGTTTGTAAAACGCGTTCGAACGGGAAACAGAAGGTTCGTGTTCGTATAATGTTCGATAACGCGTTCGAACATGAACAGACCTGATGCACAAAATGTGACGCAATACATACATAAAAAAACAAATAGAGAAATACGAAGCGCGGCGAAGCATCATTGCGACAGATTTTAAACTCTTCAATTAGAGGACCTTTCATCGCACTTACTAAGCCCATGCGCTTATCTCAATGCATATAAAAGTAAAGACAATAACCTTAGACTTCATATACCCGATTGAACACATCTTACATTCAACCGAATATACGTTAATCGGAGCGGCAAAGCATCATGGTAAAGAATTTTAACCTCTTCAATTAGAGGACCTTTCATCGCACTTATTAAGCCCATGCGTTCGATCACATCATGCATACAAGAATAAAGACAATCATATCAAACTTAGTATATCCGATTGAACATATCTTATATCCAACCGAACACACATCAACCGGCATGGCAAAACATTGTGGTAAAGGATTTTAACCCCTCCAAATAGGGGACCTTTAATCCGGCTTACTAAGCCCATGCGCTCGATTGTATCATACATACAAAAGTAACATGCAGAATTCAAATAACGAAAAATAAATAAATCAAAGCAACATAAAACAAAAGAATATGCCGTTTACTCAAGTGGTACGTGGAGTTGTATCCCGAGTACAGATCATACTACCGTCCATTCGGAATCGGCTATGAAATTTATGTCCGGGTTTCCATCCTATATACCACAAGAGGCGACACATTTTCCATTTCATTCAAGCCACAACATGCATCCACAAACGACTCTCATGCGAATAGAATTCAATAAACAATCAAAAGATGAATATAAACTAATGAGAAAAGTGCCCTCAGGTCTAACCTTTTAAATCACCTCTCGGATGTACGGTACACGATCGTCGGAAGGGTGGATGCTCCGCAACTCTTCCGGTTCACTGGTTCACTGCTCTCGTTCGTTGTCTTACTGTTTTGAGTCGTCGTTCTCCGTCTTTTGCTGCTGCTTTTGACTCTGATTCACTGCCGTTTTTCTAATGTTCTGCTGCTGTATTTTAGTTACTGTTCTTTGGATGTTTTGGCTACTGTTTTGGGTGTGATTTTCGGTGGTGTTATGGTGTGGTTCGGGGCTGTTTTATATGTGTGTTTAGGACTGCTGAATGCGTGTTTTAGGGCTGCTGTATTGGCTGTTTTTCGGTGATACAAGGTTTCTAAATGGAGGTCTGGTTTTTGGTGTTTAGGGGAAGGGGATGAAGAGAATTTTTGTGTTATTTCTTTGTAGTATGCGTGAACTTCTAGGGTTTCTGTGTGTGTTGTGATTTTCGTGTGAGTTGTGTGTATATTATGTGTATGAGCTAGGGGAGTGCATGTCTTGGTTAGGGGTTCTTTATATAGAGAATGGCTAGGGCTTCACCTTGTCTCACAAGGAAGGGATTTGATTTAGTGTTGAGCAAGGAAAGTCAAAGATTGAGGGGGGACAATTTGATTTAGATTAGGAAGTCAATATCTTTAGTTTGATATAATTGATTTTAATTAGGCATGATATCTTTTTAATTTAGAATGTGATTTTGTTTAGTTAGGAATGAATCTTGTGTAATTGGTGGGTGAATATCTTAATTAAGGAATTAAAATATTTGATTGATTTTAATGTTTATTTTAATTTGGTATGTGATTTTTAGATTTGTTTTGATTTCACCATGTGTTAAATATGTGTTTTAAGTGGGCTTGGGCGTGTGGGCCAAGGCTTAGGCGAATTGGGCTTGATGAGAGGCTAGCAGCAAAACCAGAATTATCGACACCGTTCGAACGCTTCCTCGAACACGGCACGAACGCCCGCAATCTGTTTGGTGTTCGAACATATACACGAACGCAGCACGAACAAAAATAGTGAACCTTGTTTATTCTGAATTTCCCCTTCCGATGTCCGTTTTCCGTGACCTCCATGACTTAAAAGGTAGTGTCTCTAAATGAGACTCATCATAGGGACTTATATGCAAAAATGCAGTGCCTACAGCCTGATATCAGCTTCGCAGTTAGTGTGACGAGAAAATATCAGTCCAATCCAGGAAATGACCATTGGATGGCCATTAAACATATCCTCAAGTATCTTAAAGGTACCAAGGATAAGTTTATAATTTATGGAGGAAACGAACTACAAGTTAATGGGTATACGGATTCTGATTTCTAATCGGATCCTGATGATAGAAAGTCTACATCAGGATTCGTGTTTACCCTTAACGGTGGTGCAGTTTGTTGGAAGAGTTCCAAACAGGAGTAAACAGCTGATTGCACCACAGAGGCGGAATATATTGCAGCTTCAGAAGCTGCAAAGGAAGCTGTATGGGTTAGGAACTTTATCACAGAATTGGGAGTAGTCCCAAGTATCGAGAATCTGATTCCGTTATACTGTGATAATACTGGAGCCATTGCACAAGCAAAGGAACAAAGGGCGCATCAGAAGTCGAAGCATGTGGAACGAAAGTACCACATCATTCGAGAGTGATACTGTTCCTGGCATAGAATCCTCAACGGAACATGAACAGTCCATCAAGGATAAGACCGTACCATAATCTTCGTATACACAAGGACCGCGTAGGTCAGAGAGAGTCAGAAAACAACCTGAGAGGTATGGGTTTCTGATCTCACCTCATATAGATATCAATCTCATTGAGGAAGACGAGCCGACTACGTATGATGAAGCGAAACAAGATATCGATTCCACTTTATGGCAAGATGCCATGAAGTCCGAAATGGATTCCATGTATAGCAACCAAGTTTGGACACTGGTTGATGCGCCAGAAGGCGTAAAGCCTATTGGTTGCAAATGGATCTTCAAGAAGAAGACTGGCATGGATGGCAACATACAAACATACAAAGCTAGGCTTGTAGCGAAGGGGTATCGCCAACGACATGGTTTCGATTACGATGAAACTTTTTCACCCGTTGCCATGATTAAATCCATTCGGATAATGCTTGCTATTGCTGCATATTTCGATTACTAGATATGGCAGATGGACGTCAAAACCACTTTCCTTAACGGAAACCTGTTGGAGGATGTTTATATGCAACAGCCTGGCGGTTTTGTTGTGCCTAAATATGCAAACAAGGTTTGCAAGTTAAATCGGTCCATTTATGGACTGAAGCAAGCGTTGCGTTCTTGGAACCAACGTTTTGATGAGATCATAAAAGAATATGATTTCGTTCAAAACGAAGATGATCCTTGTGTATACAAGAAGGTTAGTGGGAGCGTACTGACTTTCATTGTCCTTTATGTTGACGATGTATTGCTTATGGGCAATGACATTCCCATGTTAACATCGCTGAAAGCTTGGCTTTCATTAAAATTCTCCATGAAAGATATGGGAGAATCTGCCTTTATTCTGGGAATAAAGATCTACCTGGATAGATCTAGAAAGCTGCTTGGACTCTCCAAGAGCATGTTGAAGAGATTCAACATGGATCAGTCCAAGAGAGGATTGTTGCCAGTGTCACATGGCGTCACACTATCTAAGGACATGTGTCCTACAACTCAAGATGAGAGAGACAATATGAGTCGGATACCGTTCACCTCGGCAGTTGGATCGATCATGTATGCCATGATATGTACACGACCTGATGTCTCCTATGCTTTGAGCATGTGTAGTCGCTATCAGGCCGATCCAGGTGAAGGTCACTGGATAGCGGTTAAGAATATCCTTAAGTATCTTAGACGAACTAAGGATGCTTTCTTAATCTATGGAGATGGAGAACTTGAGGTAACTGGGTATACCGATGCAAGTTTCTAAACCGATAAAGACGACTGTAAGTCGTAATCTGGGTACGTGTTTTGTTTAAATAACGGAGCAGTGAGCTGGAAATCTTCCAAGCAAGAGACTATTGCCGATTCAACAACAGAAGCGGAGTATATCGCTGCAGCTGAAGCATCAAAGGAGGCAGTTGTTAGGGTTGGTGCTCCGAGCGCCAATTTTATTATGTATTTCTATGTAAATACTAATGTAACGTTTTATTATGAATAAAATGAACAGTTTCTTTTATATAACTTCTTCTTTAATATGGTAAAGACGTAACCGACCTTAGAATGATTAGTTATGATACTGTTGCAAAAGCGTCGCAACTGACATTGAGCTGTATCATGATGTTGTCATTCTTAGACAGTTCCCGGTCAAGGTTTACACAACTTGGTCCGTAAATTAAACCCGCAGAGACTGGTACATGTTGTATATTGGAATCTTGGATTCCGATGGTTTCTCAGTGAACCATGAATCTTGGAGACTCGTATAGACATGTAGGTGTTTATAGCGGATAAACGATAAACGACTCACCGAAGATTCTTAATGGATGGTACACCAACATCAATAAGAATCTTCTCGGGTTGAGTGAGCATATTGATTCTTTGACTTGAGATACCACTGTGGATATCTGAGTTATCCTCCACACTTAGATGGCAGTCACGTCACCGATCTATTTAGATCAGACCTCCGCCTGTTCGTTGGGTGTAGACTCATGCTCAGGATATCCTGTGTGTATCAAGATAGGATCCGTCAGCTCTGTGTACAGAGTATAGGTATTCAATAAGGAATTAGCAATCTGTTAAATCCATGGGCCCGTGGTATACTGTAGAAATTAGTTCTAAGTGTTATTTGAGGGATTGCTAATAGAAACGTCGACGTGATTATATCTATAGAGATTTGACGTTTGTATCTATATCTCTGGACTAATCCGGATACCTGTGACGGAGGGATTATACGTATGCAGTGACCTCGACCTGTATGATTCAGTGAGTTTATCTGTGTTCGTCATAATTTACGGGTGGGTGAATTATGGACACGAAATTTGATTTCGTGACCCATATGTCTGAATCTAGAGAGTCTCACTAATGAAATTTACTCGTAGAGCACTAGAGCAATTGTTATGAATAATACTGATTATTTATAACTCGTTTAATGGTTAAACGAAAAATACATGCAATCGGGACCTATCGGTCATTTCCAACATTGATGTGTATTTTATTTAATACTTGATTTTATTAAATACACATTAATAAAATATCAAATTGTGATATTTTACTTATATCATTAATATATGTATTTGAGATATTTATTGTAAATATAATACATATATTCAAGATATTTAAATTTATTAATTAATTATTTAATTGTTAAATAATTAAATTAATTTATAAATTAAATATCTTTTGTAATAATTTAACTTTATTAAAGTTGGAAATGGAAAATTATCATTGGAACACATTTTTGTTCACTTTAATTTGGATAAAGTGTTATCATTAATTTGTTAAATGTGGACCAATGATTTTACAACAAAAATGAATTAATTGTTAATTATTTTTTGCAAGCAAAAACGTGAAGGGTGAATGAGTTTTAAATCAAAAATTTGTTTTGATTCACTTCTTGGTCATTCACGCAACATCAAACAAAAATAACAAAAGAAAGAATTGAGAGCATTTTTGAAGAAAGAGGAAACAAAGGCAAAAATTAGATTTTGTAAGTAATTTTCTTTCTTCTTCTTCATGAAATATTGTTTCATAATTCTTGGCTTCAATTGTGGAGTTGAGATAATGCCTCTATTCTTTTAGTTTGTAATTAAATTTGTTGGATGCTTGTTGGATGTATTTAAGCACATGTAGAATTAATTTATTTGCTTATTAATGTAATTAAGCTTAATAAATTAATTAGAAAATTAAAGTTGCTATTCTAGAGTTAATTAGCCATTCATAATTAACCTAGAATTGTTCTTGATTAATTTCATGATGGTGAGAATTAATTGGTGTAGTAATTTGAAGATTAAAGTATTGAATTTTAGTAATTTAGTGTAAATTGCCAATTTGAGTGATTTATGAAATTAGGGTTCCAAACCTACTCAAATTTTGGGGCTTTTCATATATAAGCTTTAATTTGATGTATATTTGATACATGTAAAATTTGGGATTAATTGGATTTGATCTTGATGTGTTTTGAGCATTTTGGGCCAAATTGTAATTAATCAAAGTTTAGGGGCTGTTTCGTAAATTCAAAAAAAAAACTGGGCTGTTGGCGCAATTCTGAAAAATATTCTGGTTTTGTTGCAAAACTTGTAAAAATTATTTTTTGGTTAATTTGGAATTAATTAAATATGTAATTGACATATTTAAAACCAAAATAATTAATTTGTAAAAGTTTGGGGTAATTTTGTAATTAAAAGAAATATGATTTCTTAGGTTATATTTCATAATTTAAGTATTGGTTAATTAAACAAATAAGTTTATTTAATTGTTCCAAGGAAAAATTTTGAAATTTTGAAATCGTTTTTCCGCTTTCCGCTGCGCTAACCTTGTAATTCCCAATAAAACCCCAATAGCAGTTTGGATCCGAAAATTCCTAATTGGATTAGGAGTAGTTCCGTTAGCAGCTGAGCCCGTTCCATTGTATTGTGACAATAACAGGGCTATAGCGCAGGCTAAGGAACCGCAGTCTCATCAACGATCCAAGCATGTTCTTCGACGTTTCCATCTGATTCGTGAGATCATACATCGTGGCGATGTGAAGATTGAGAAGGTCGCATCAGATGACAACATTGTAGATCCGCTGACGAAAGACATTCCTCAGCAAAGGTTTGAGCGACATATACATAGTTCAGATGTTAGATGCTTGAGTGACTGGCTATAGGCCAAGTGGGAGATTGTTGGACAGTTATGACCCATAGCTTCACTATTTGTAAAAGACATTGTGTTTTTGTACAAATTAATTATGTAGCAAAGAAAATTGCCTTTTATCATTTCGTAATTAGATTACTTAAATGTGTGAATGATGAAAGTCCTTATGATTAGTTCCGGATTGAGATGATATGAGACAGTATCAATCCACGACGGTTTAATCATTAAATATCCCTAGTCGTAGTATTATCGAGACTGGACATCGATAATACATAATAGACTAGTATCGCACTTGTGCGTGTTATGGAAGCGTAGCAACATAGTTCTCATATATTTTAGTATTGGATATTTATGCAAGTGTGGTAGGAGGTTGTGTTTTACCGATGGTACGGAAAACAGCTTCGCTCTGGATAGACCCCACGGAATCCCATTGGTAGTATGACTATGTGTCTATGGGAGTCCGCATCAGGGTATGTGTATTTGGTCTTAACCTGAGACTTGCATCGCTAGTTCTTGCGACAATCAATACGCTTTGGTTTTGGTCGTCCATGACTTTAACAGGTTCTGTGTACGCCTCTTCTGGGTTTATTGAGAATCGTAGTGCATTGGGTGTGATGTCAAGACGAAAGTATCACTTCAGTCATATGGAGATGATGGTCACGCATGGATACAGAACTAGTTCTCTAAAGGGTTGCAACCATCGGGATAATATGACTAGGTCATGATTATCCGATAATAAAGAGACTAGTTGCTAGTGATCCGATATATCTTCGTACATGGAAGACACTATTCCAACCCCAGGCCTTGCATGTGACATCCGATACTGCATCGAGATACGCAATACTACGTATACTACGCCTGATATAGATTATATATTCCATTAAGAATATTTCTGGAGAATTGGGTAGGCATGGCGCTTTGCTAGAAGCAAACCTTGTCTCATAAATCGGTAAGAACGTAGTACGAGGTACGTACGTGTTCGGATAGTCCGACAACCAGATTTACTGCCAATATATCCAGGGATCTCTTGGGTCGCTTCCCGAAGATTCACCGATGACGTATGATTCGAGCATAATTAATATGAGAATAATTACGGAGAGATTTTATCTGGGATAAAATACTATTTGAAGAAAGAGAACGATTAATTTGGAATTAATCGATAAAATAATATATTCGAATATATTAAAAGAAATTAGATTTCTACGCGGAATTAAAATTAGATTTTAATTCGGGCAAACAGATTAATTTAGAATTAATTCGCTAGCGACGTGAACAGTAATTTTGCTTGGCATAAATATTTTATTAAATTTGATTTAATTACATCGCGACGGAAAATTCGTTAATTCGGAATTAGCGAACCCGAGCCCGGGAGTGTTTACGGGCCCACTCAGATTTTGAATCAAGTGGGGCCCACATGTCACATCATTAGTCACATCACTTGTCACTTTGAGTGATGGATTTTTGTGAGAATGATTTTAACTTGTTTTACACTCCAAGTTAAAGTGATATGATTGACTTATTACAAAAATTTTGGTAAACCCTTAATTTGATTTTTGAAATCAAATAAATAAAAGAAATCAAGTCAACACACTCCATCTCACTCTCTCATTCACGCAAATTGGAAAGAAAATTACACTCTCCCATTTCTTTTCTCTATTGACCAAAAGTTGAAGGAGGAATAAGAGAAATTTTGTTGCAAAATTTCTAAAGGCTAGCAGCATTATAGAATCATACAAGGTGATAGGGAAACCTATTCTAAGAGCTTGGAATCACAAGACAAAACCTGGAGCTTGGTGGACCACCTTGGCCGATTATTGCAAAGAGATCTTGGAGTTCATTTTGCTCTTCATCACATCTAAATCCGTTCAATGTAAGTCTGTTTCTGCCACTCTTCTTTGCGTATTCATTCTATTTCTATGCTTAAATGATCTTGGGATTAACCTAGAAACCCAACAAAGAGGGCAAAGCTAATGAAAGCTCGATGAAAGGAATGAGGTGATGTTTGTCTAAAAAGGCTCGAGTATCCGCATGCAACAGCATACGTTGAAACCAGGCTTCGAATGCTGTATCGGGTTTGGGCCAGGTGCGAATCAGATTGGATTGAGCAAGAGGAGAGATGTTAAGTGGCTAAGAAAATGGGAGGCCAGAAGAATAGGGGAACTGATGAGCCAACAGAGCCGTTGCAATAGTGTCATCTTCAACGAAGATGGGGCCAAGAGCGTACTGGCCAAATTCTCATCAAGAGTGTGAACGCCGAAGGTGCCCACAGAAGAAGATTCCAGTGCCATCTTATAATCGGCGAAGGTTGAGGCGCTAGTTTTGGGAGCAGAGGATGAAGAAGCCATTGATAAAGAAGGTCGAGAAAGTGAGTTTGTAGAGGAAGTCGAAGGTAAAGTGAAAACCAGAGTGGGATGAATCCTTATGTAACAGACGAAGGTTTAACTTGGGACAGGTGTCGCAATACGAATCGTCGAGAAGTGAAAGCGGCGGGAAAACGAAAAAGGATGAAAGGTTGCCTAGACAGGTGTTCGAATGCAACTCGCTGCGAAAGTGAAGTGCGACGGAAGGGAACACGAAAGTGACGTAAAAATGGCTCTTAAATGGGCCTCATGATTAAACATATAGGAAGGGGTCGCGTATTTATTGCAGAAGTGATAGGTTCGCGTAGGACTCTAAAAGGCAGCCCGATATATTATAGAGCGAAGAGTTCCGCCCCGGGTTTTACCTCGCTCGATGATGAGTGATAAATGTATCACTATTTCCCACTCATTTAACTTAATATTTTGTATAGTTTCTTGAGTTTTGTGAATATTTTGATGTGTTTTGTGTTATTTTATAGATAAATAAAGTTTCAGGACATTCTGGAGGTGATTAGAGCATAACTGTGAAATTTGGCAAAAATGGTATTTTGGTAATTTTTGGGCGTCCCGACACAAAGGGTATTTTGGTAATTTTGGACATCCCGACACCGAAATAAATTTCAAGATATTCTGGAGGTGATTGGGAGCAAAACTGTGAAATGCAAAAAAAGGGATTTTGGTAATTTTGGGCGTCCCGACACCGAGGGTATTTTGGTAATTGCACCACCATGCCACATGTCAAAGATTCAACGAGCCGTCATTTTTAGCACACCATGCCACGTGTCGTAAATTCAGCGATCCAAAAAAAAATAATAATAAAAAAATAAAAATGAGAAAAATAATAAAAAAATAAAAATCTGAAAAATAATAATAAAAATTAGATTTTTTTGCCTATATATAGATTTCGAATTTTTAGTTTCAAATGTACCTCTTCCTCTGAAATCCTTATAAATAAAAGAGAGTTCTTCTTATTTGCTTTTTTATTCAGTTTTATTTATGTTTATAGTAGTAATTTTATCCATCTATGAGGGGTAACTTCTCTATGCTGAGGTAAAAAGGTAATTCTTTTACTATTGCTATTTAGATTAATCTCCCTAAAATATAATATATAAACTATTTATAACCGGAATTAATAAGGATACCGCCAGATTGGTCGGTTGGTTATTAAATAATTATTCCGCCTTTATGGCTGGTTTATTTTTGTTCCGCCTTTATGGCTGGTATATTTCTGTTCCACCTTTATGGCTGGTTTAATAAAAATATTACCGCCTTTATGGCTGGTTGATAAAATTATCACAAGTATATATTATATTTATGGGAGATTTCTAAATAGTATTTAGTAGAAGTTAATTCCTTTTTCCTTAGCATTTTATTTATTTTTCTGCATTTACTTTTTAGTAATTTTATCTTTGTTTTACTAGTCCTAACTATGTGTTGTAACTAAGTTAGTATTCTAGGGTGTGATGATTCTAATATCACCGTATTAAAAAAAGGGTTAGATTATAGTTGGGGTAATTAAAAGAGTTATTTGTTGAGTCATAATCTTAATGCTTTTAATTAACCGATCACTAATAAAATTGATTAGGTAAACTTAAAATGAACTAGACATAGGGATTTTAAGTTAAAACCTTAGTCTCAACAACCCACGATTCCTTAAGGATAGAAAACCTTTAATAGATTTCCTTACAGGACAAGATAGGAATATACCTGTCGGGCGGGGGTAGTCTTAATTGGAACTTAACCTTAATGAATCTAGGTAATTTAATTGACATAGACATATGATTCAATTAGATTAAAACTAGGTATTTGTAAATGATCATTCGAAAGAGGCTTTTACATAATTAGTGTTCCAGATTAATAATTCAATAATTTACCCAACTATGATTTAACTACTTCATCTTTTAATTGATATTAGAAAGATTCACAACCCTAGATTTGAATCTTTTTATTTTCCTTAGGTTTTCTTTTATCTTTTGTCTTTTTATTTATTTAGTAAATCTACAAATCAAATCATTTCAAGCAATCAATTCCATTCTCCCTATAATTAGATATTTGTAAATAAATAGTATCAACAATTAATAACAACAGTAGGAATTAAGTCCTCGTGGGATCGATATTTTTATACTACTTGAACGATACGTGCGCTTGCGTTATACGTGTGTGTTTACGCCAGTCAAGTTTTGGCGTCGTTGCCGGGGACTTATTTTCTTGAGTTATTAATTTTGAAGCTGTCTAATTTACTTATATCTAATTTTCTTATTATTATCTGTAATTTTTATTTCTTTCTTTTGTTTTCAGGTGATTAAAAAATGGAACATTTTGAAAAATTACAAGCTTTACTAGAAGAAGATACACCCCAAATCCAGGAGCAACAGTCTAGTTTTCTGAGGCTGTTGTCCAACACAACAATTATCACTGGAATTCAGAATCAAGCAATTCTACATTTGCTCAACAGAATGAAATGGGGAGATGTGTAATTTGTGATGGTAACCACCCGAGCGATCAATGTATATACCTTTTAGAGTGGCAGAATTATTGGAATCATTCAAGGTACGTAGAATCATCACATTTTCCATCTTATCCACCATCTACCTACGATCTTCATCAAGAACCAGATCCATCAGAGGAAGATCAGTTGAATGACATGCTCAAAGATTGTTCGAGGAACGGGAAGCTCTATTTGAAGCACAAATTCAGAGTCAAGCAGCATATATACAAAGAATGACAGATCAAGTTAGACAATTAACAGAGAACCTGAATCACATATCTCACGAAGACAATTCAAATAATACTGAAGAAGCCTTTCAATATCCTGAGATTCATCATGACATCATAACAGAGGATGAGGCTGAGCAGTATCAAGAATCAGAGGTATCAGTTCAGGAGCCTGCACCAACAAAGTCTCAATTTGATTTTTATTATTCTGACTCTGACGAGGATGAAGAAGCTGAGTTACTTGTACCAACTGCACCAACAAGGAAGGATGAACTTTCCATCCTCAGAATGCAGATCTTGGAGATGCTTGCACTAATGTTTGAAGACGATCTACCTAAGCCAGTCAGTTCACTCAGATCAGAGGATGAAGACCTAAAATCTGACATTTTCTTACATTCTCACATTAATATTCAGGAGCATGCATTTCACAGATGACAGAAGAAGAACTGAATGCTGAGATCCTAAAATTCATTTGTGAAGAAAGGTGGAGCAAGAAGCAGAGCAAATAGAGGAGCAATTGTCAGACAAAATTAAAGATACAATGAATTCAGGAAAAATCGTTGTTTTGGGGAGTACAATTTAAAGATATCACACAGAAGTTTGACAGAATGAAACTTCCATTCCAAGTCAAGCACCATACAAGACCTCCTGATTTTCTTTCTTTCTTTTCAGGAACCACTGGAGCAACAAAGATTAAAAAAGGTGGCACAAGCACTGAATGAGACAAAACTCTTTTTTTGCCACTTACGTTGGAAGAGACCCTTCAAAAGCAACGCTCACGGGATGTCTTTGATCGGACATCCAAAACGACGATAAAACCGCCTTAACAGATAGATTTCAGTCACGTCTGGCTGAAGACGAAAAATTTAGCGCTAGCTGGGAGGCAACCCATTTAACCAGGTATGATCTTCTAAACTCTTCTTTACTGTTTAAGACATTGGGGACATGTCTCATTTAGGTTTGGGGTGAGGAATAGTTAATAGTACTTGTTTGTATTGTGTTTTTATTTTTAGTCCAAAATTTTTCGAAAAATACAAAAAAAAATAAAAAATTAATAAAAACAAAGGGCATATTTAAAGCTAGGTGATGGTTTGGTGTCTTCCTTCACTCATATCTTTTATAAGGAAAAGCTGTGGAGGCACCTAGATAATCATTCACTTGTAGCGTGTTGTGATAGACTAGTTTGGAGGACTCGTTGTTTATTCCTGACAACAAGCGATAAGAGCCTAAGGGCTTGGGTATTTAAGTGAGCCTCGCTCCACCCTCCCTCTGGGGAATCTACAACGGGAAGTCCATTCGACAGTTAGTCACACACCATAAACTGAGCATTTGATTAAACTTTTAAAACCACATGTAAATTATAGTTGTATGACCAGTAGAATGTTTTTGTTGTTATGTTGACTAAAAAGATGAAATTGGTAAGAAATAGCTGTGTAAGGAATTTCCACTCCTGAGACGTATTTCAAACCTAATTCAAAACAAGTTTAATTTTGTTTATTCACTTTTTGAATTATTAAATCTATAAATTCTCCATAAAACTGACTAAAATGAATCTTTATATACTTAGTTAGCAGATATTATCAACATGCATGGTAACATACGGACATAGGATAAAATTGAAAAGATTGTAATATTCAGTGCTATAGTTTAATTGAAGAAGCATCTCAAAAAAGTGATGGAATAAAAAAAATACATCTGAGATCCGAGTTATTAAGTCTGTAAGGGTATTTTAATACCTAATGCCCTAAAACCAACTGGTTTGGGAGTCATTGGCCCAAAGCTCGCTACATGGATCAAAAATGATGAAAAATTTATATATATGTATATATATCTGAAGTCTGAGTAATTAAGTCCTTAGGGGTGTCTTAACACCTGATGCCCTAAAGCCAACTGGTTTGGGAGTCACCGACCTAAAGCTCGCTACATAGATGGAAGATATTGTATATAAATAAAAAAATTGAAAAATGAAAAATCAAAGAAAAAATCAGAAAAATTTGAAAAATTATTCCATTGCTACAACAAGGTGTGAAATCTGATAGAACTTTAGGACAAAAATATTACTCTCTTATCAACTGCACTTATGACCGTTGTGGGCAAAAATGAGTTGTTTAAAATTTTGTTGGCTGTGTATATGAAGAATGGTAAAAATAATCGGAGAATTTACTTATTTAGTAATTTAGAATGAAACAAAACAACTAATAACTTGGAGTAGAAGTTTCACATGATTAGTCACTAACTTCTTTATTTCTCTTGTCTTTTTGCTTTTGTGTGCATTAGTTTCACTACTTTTTTACTTTTGTAAAATGTTGTGGGTATCATTGCTGTAAACATTCACGAGACTACAACTCGTCCACTAGGGACACCTAGGGGTTTAAAGGCTTGTTGTATATGCTAAATGCAATCGTGATCCCAACGAAAGTGGCTTAGTTAAATATTATTATGTTATTTTATTTTGTATTTTGCTCGAGGACTAGCAAAATGTTAGGTTTGGGGGTGTGATGAGTGATAAATGTATCACTATTTCCCACTAATTTAACTTAATATTTTGTATAGTTTCTTGAGTTTTATGAATATTTTGATGTGTTTTGTGTTATTTTATAGATAATAAAGTTTCAGGACATTCTGGAGGTGATTTAGAGCATAACTGTGAAATTTGGTGAAATTTGGCAAAAAGGTATTTTGGTAATTTTGGGCGTCCCGACACAAAGGGTATTTTGGTAATTTTGGACATCCCGACACCGAAATAAAGTTTCAAGATATTCTGGAGGTGATTTGGAACAAAACTGTGAAATTTGACAAAAGGGTATTTTGGTAATTTTCGGCGTCCCGACACCGAGGGTATTTTGGTAATTGCACCACCATGCCACATGTCAAAGATTCAACGAGCCGTCATTTT
Organism: Zanthoxylum bungeanum; assembly: GCA_019454045.1. Taxonomy (NCBI): domain Eukaryota; kingdom Viridiplantae; phylum Streptophyta; class Magnoliopsida; order Sapindales; family Rutaceae; genus Zanthoxylum; species Zanthoxylum bungeanum. The sequence goes on along the minus strand of SKCR01038327.1, from coordinate 40,057 downwards.
TAGCACACCATGCCACGTGTCGAAAATTCAGCGATCCAAAAAAAAATAATAATAAAAAAATAAAAATCAGAAAAATAATAAAAAAATAAAAATCTGAAAAATAATAATAAAAAATTAGATTTTTTTGCCTATAAATAGATTTCGAATTTTTAGTTTCAAATGTACCTATTCCTCTGAAATCCTTATAAATAAAAGAGAGTTCTTCTTATTTGCTTCTTTTTTCAGTTTTATTTATGTTTTATAGTAGTAATTCTATCCATCTATGAGGGGGTAACTTCTCTATGCTGAGGTAAAAAGGTAATTCTTTTACTATTGCTATTTAGATTAATCTCCCTAAAATATAATATATAAACTATTTATAACCGGACTTAATAAGGATACCGCCAGATTGGTCGGTTGGTTATTAAATAATTATTCCGCCTTTATGGCTGGTTTATTTTTGTTCCGCCTTTATGGCTGGTATATTTATGTTCCGCCTTTATGGCTGGTTTAATAACAAATATTACCGCCTTTATGGCTGGTTGATAAAATTATCACAAGTATATATTATATTTATGAGAGATTTCTAAATAGTATTTAGTAGAAGTTAATTCATTTTTCCTTAACATTTTATTTATTTTTCTGCATTTACTTTTTAGTAATTTTTATCTTTGTTTTACTAGTCCTAACTATGTGTTGTAACTAAGTTTGTATTCTAGGGTGTGATGATTTCTAATATCACCGTATTAAAAAAGGTTAGATTATAGTTGGGGTAATTAAAAGAGTTATTTGTTGAGTCATAATCTTAATGCTTTTAATTAACCGATCACTAATAAAATTGATTAGGTAAACTTAAAGTGAACTAGACATAGGGATTTTAAGTTTAAAACCTTAGTCTCAACAACCCACGATCTTCCTTAAGGATAGATAACCCTTTAATAGATTTCCTTACAGGATAGGAATATACCTGTCGGGCGGGGGTAGTCTTAATTGGAACTTAACCTTAATGAATCTAGGTAATTTAATTGATATAGACATATGATTCAATTGTATTAAAACTAGGTATTTGAAAATGATCATTCGAAAGAGGCTTTTACATAATTTAGTGTTCCAGATTAATAATTCAATAATTTACCCAACTATGATTAACTACTTCATCTTTTAATTGATATTAGAAAGATTCACAACCCTAGATCTTTGAATCTTTTTATTTTCCTTAGTATTTTCTTTTATCTTTTGTCTTTTTATTTATTTAGTAAATCTACAAATCAAATCATTTCAAGCAATCAATTTCATTCTCCCTATAATTAGATATTTGTAATAAATAGTATCAACAATTAATAACAACAGTAGGAATTAAGTTCTCGTGGGATCGATATTTTTATACTACTTGAACGATACGTGCGCTTGCGTTATACGTGTGTGTTTACGCCGGTCACTCGACCTTGCAGATCGGCCTCCAGCAGATCGGCCGAACCTCAAAATCTTAGCATCGACCTCCAGATTGGTCAAGGACAGATGTCAATACTACATCCTCTAGAGGCATCGCCTAGGCTGTTTCCATTATTGGCACAAGCAGTAAAGACAAAATTGATGTGACAAGACCATCAGGCCGCAGGCTTACTTTCGGCAAAAAACCAGACCTAGGGCAGGGAGCCCCCAATCGGTCAGGTAACACATGGAAAAGCCCTTCACGTGAGAACAATATCATGGCTTGGGAGTGTATAAAAAGAGGAAGGTTGAAGAAGTAACTTGCAAGGTCTCCCAACCGCCCATTTAAGGGCCGACCTTGCTCAAAACATCGAAGCTTGGCCCCCCGTAACCAAGCAGACTCCCTAAGATAAAAAAGAAGAGATCAGGAGAAGCAGAACAGAGTCGGGAATAAGGAAAGATCTGCATGCAACATAGGCCTTCAGAAATGAAAGCTTCCTTTTAGTAAGGTGTAAAATGGAATGTAAAAGGATTCACTAACGGCCATCCACACGGCGTAAGGTGTAAAATGAAATGTAATGTTGTGGATGGGCTGCGTCCGTTAGCGACAATTGTCCAGGGTCCTCTTTGTGGAAGGTACTGCACCTCCCGGTTGCGGATGGGTTACGCTCGTTGACAGCGGCTGGCCTCAGCTTCGCTACGCGGAGAGTGATGCGAACCCGATTCCACAGATTCTCTGGACTGAGGGATTGACCGAGTGATGGGCTGGTCGAGGGCGAAGAGGAATGACCATACAAGTTTCTATCATTCCAATCTATACGCCTTTTCGTCGATGGAAGATTGAAAGAAATTCACCTCGATCTCCACTTCCGGTTCAATTAAGGTAAATTTGGGGGATAATTGTTGACAGAGGAAATGATGTCACCCTGGAACGAGATCGCCCTAGGACGAAGGAAAGAACGAAGGGAGGAAGGACGATGGAGCGAAGAGCGACGAAGAGCTTGGGACGACCGAATTAGCGGATATGACGAAAATGCGTGATGCAGTTGCTTCCACGATCGCAGCAGTTGGACGATTTTCCCTCCACAACCGAGCAGTTGAGACACGCAGCTCAACGGTTACAGGCACGATCCAACAACTGCAGGGAGATACTGGAATTGCCCCAAACGGTTGACAAGCTTCACTATAAAAGTTCACCTACACCAAGAGAGAAAAGAGAGACAAAAATGAAGACTCAAATGAGCATATTTTTATTTTTCATTTCTTAGATTGTAATCTTTAGGACTGTAATTTGTGCGCTTGTGCCCCTTGGAGGCTTATTCACTTAATCAAACACCCCATGCTGGGACTTTGTCTCAGGAGTTTGAACCTTACACGCTCTTCTTTCTTCACGCATAAAAATTGCGCAAACACTTAGTAATCAAATATTTATCTCTCATATGAAATTCATTTTACATGATTAATAATTATAATTATAATTTAAATAATAATAACTAAAAAATTATTTATAATCAATCTTTCTTAATTTAAATAATTTTTTATTTTTTTAGTTAAAAAGAAAGTTTTTGCTTACTTGACAATTTTTATTGTTTGGTCGTCGGTGTACGGCGCTACTACAATAAACTACTGCGCGCAGGTATTGCACCAAAACTGCAACAACTTGTTGCACATAATGTGCGTCAACCTGCTGCACTGGGCGCCCGAAAAACCCAACGTTGGGTGCTCGTTTCTCAATTGTTAATCATTGGGTTGTTGACTGTTTTATTGAATAGGGATTGACAAAAAAATAAATGAAGTTAAAAAATTGAATTGAATCGGAAAAGATCGAATCGAAGTGATAATTTTTTATTTTCAAAAATATTGTTCGATATTTTTATTTAAAAAACTGAAGCGAACTAAATTAGAATAAATTTTTAACTAAAAAACCGAATCGAACAGAATTAATTAAATAGTTTAATTTATTGAATTTTTAAAAATCTAATCATATTATTTTGTTATTTTATAATTATATTTGTTACATTATTTAATTTATTTAGTATTTAGTGATAATTAATTTTATGAAATATACATAAATTTTTGCTTTGAAATGATGATAATTTGGTTATAACATTTATAATATTTGGATATAATGTTTAAACAATTTAAATGATGATTATATCTTATGAAAAATATTTATTGATATAGTTGTGATGATTAAAAGAATTACCGTATAAAAAAATAAATAAATGTTAGATTTAATGAATGTTATTAATTTTTTTTATTATTAAGAATAAAAACAGAATTGTATCGAACTGAACCAATAATTAAAAGTGATTATAATTTTTTTTTTTTTTAAAAAAAACTGAATATTTATAATTATATACATTTTTATACTCAATATCTAACCGGACCGAACTATGTCCACCCATATGAACTCTCTTTGGTTGCATGACACAGTGTGCAGCAGTAAGCTATTGCAGTATTGCTACAACACCAGAAAGTGAATCATTTTGAGGAAGACCAGCAATTGTACATAGAAAAAGGAAGGAGAGATAAGTTATTTGGAAGAAAATATTTTGGTCTGAAAATTATTTCCGTGGTCATTAAAAATTTAATTTTAGAAGTGGGTAATTTTTAATATTAGCAAAAAAAAAAAAAAGGTCATTTTTATAAATTTTCTGCTTATCAGACTGCTAAATTTAATTATCCTATTTAATATATCTCAAATACGGAAGGCGGAAGCTGATGTCTCAACAAATTGTGACAAAGATTGTAATGAAAAGAAGACAAGACGCAAAATGAACAGCAATAAGCTTTTAGTTGGTAATTAGGTAGCCGGGATTACATGCCAACTAAGGAAGATACGGTGATGAACTGATGACGGAGACTTTTGAATTTTCTCTTTTATCTTTTGATAGAGATGGCTGTCGGCTGATATATACAATTTTGAGGCACAAAATACATTATGTGCTGCTTAGAATTATGACTGTCGGTAGACCCGGCCAAGGTTCTGGTTCGGAACCGGAACCGATTCGGTTGGAACCGACAAAATATTCTAGAGTTATCGGACGGTTCCAGTTCCGGTTCCGAACGGTTCCAACGGTTCCGATTGGAACCGGAAGTAAAAAAAAGTTTTTATTTACTTGGAACCGTAAGGTTCCACAAGTAAATCTCAATTTTTTTATTAATAATAATGAGGTTTAAAATTGCAATACTAAAACAAGAATGTCCACATCATTTTTATAACCAACTCTTGGTTATTGACTTCTTCATATAAGCGATGTGGGACACAATAGCCAAGTAACAAATATCCCATCGCTTATATGAAGAAAGCACTAGCCAAGAGTTGGCTATAAAAAAGATTTTATGTTAAAAGAATTTTATAAAAAAAGATTCTATAAAAATGATGTGATAGTTTGAAAAAACATTACGATTATAGAATTTTTTATATTTTTTAAAATTTATTACTAAAAAAAAAACCAGAAGGGGAACTGTAACTGAACCGGAACTGATGTGAAACCGGAACCGAACAAAAATTAATCGGTTCGGTTCCGAGCCGCCCGCCGGGTCTAACTGTCGGCTGATATATACAATTCCTCAATTGTTGAAACTTTCACGAGTACGGATTATAAGAAAATTCCCTGACGTATATATTTAGGGTGGGTATTTGGATTGATTGTACTGGATTTTGTTAAATCCGTGTATTAAATTTTTTTTTTAGAAGTCCAAGTCCTGAAAGCCTAAATCCATCTTAATCTCGACTTAAACCCAGACCTGATTAACAAAAATTCTGCCTTGGATTTATCAAATTTTGTCGGCTCTCTCTCAATGCGTAGAGCGATATATTATCGTCTCTGCCTTCGATTTTCACGCGCTTCGACTCCGTCACAAAACTCGCTGTCCAATGCGACCGCAAATCGATTAGCTTGAACGACGACGCTTTGGGTTGATCTCTCTTCGTTGTCAGAAACTCACGCGCCTCAAGCTCCGAAGCTGCCACGAGATCACCGATCACTGCATGGTCTCATTTGCTCAAAGTAGTAAAAATCTGAAAAAACTTTCAAGTGGCTCCTGTATGTTTGGCGCTAAATGGACAAAGATATTAATTTGGTTCTTGATCACTGCATGCTCCTCGAGGAGCTGTCGATCAAACGGTTCAGAGGAATCCACGATGGAGCTGAGCTGATCCAACCTGGAGCTACCGCTGCTCCCGGGCTCTTAGTGGCTTGACTTTTAAAGTCCAAGGCCATGCCTGCCTTTTCATAAAACTAGGGGTGGGCATTATCGGATTCGGATCGGATCGGACCGAATCCGAATCCGATCCGATCCGAAATGCCCACGATTGTTTGATTCGATCGGATCGAATCAAACAATCGAACTCGATCCGATCCGATCCGATAATTATCGGATCGGATCGGATTGGTTCGATCCGAATTCAAATCGAATCGAATCGGACCAATTCGATCCGAAATCATCCTATTTCGGATCGGATTGGTCCGATCCGATCCGAATTCGGTGGGTTTGAGTCAAAAAAATCGAGCGGATCGGATAAAATCCGATCCGATCGATTTTTTTTTTTTTTTTTTATATATAACGACGTCGTTTTGCATATTAAAAAAAAATAAAAAAAATTTCGATCGGATCGGATAAAATCCGATCCGATCCGAAATTCGTCGAACCGGACCAACAGGATTCGTTCGGATTTGCAAATCGGATCGGATCCGATCCGATCCGATCCGATGCCCACCCCTACATAAAACGATAGGATTAAAGTCCAGTAGGTTTGGGTCGGGTTGGATGGAATCGGATCGGTCCAAGTTTTTTTGTCATCCTATATAATTATATGGTCTGTCATTAGATTGACAGTATTCTTTAGAAAATATACAAATTAAAAACGATATGTCTCTTAAAGTGAAATACTATAACCTGTTGGATTTAAATGATTCATTTGAAGATTCATTCATTATTAAGTTTATAAATTCATTCATATTAGAAAGTCTAAGGTTCCAACTAATTCAAGTTCTTGAAGAAAGGAATGCTTATTTCATAAGAAGTAACCAAGTATCCTAAGAGAACATTAGCCACAAGAGATTCATAGTGCACTGAGGCGGAACTAATAAATTCTTAAAGACATAGGTTTTCTCGACTTGGTTTAAATTCATCTTCATCGACATAATACTTTTTGTGAGAACCAGCATGCATGAGCCATGCAATAATGATATCTTTTCCAACAAGCATCAACAATCAACAAGCTGCCATGCAATCATGAGAAGACTCCAAGCCAACTTTAGGTGGAGTTGAAACTTGGAGGAAGAAGACATGCTAACTTTTGGTGGTTTGGTGGCCACAAAATTAGGAGCAATTGGTGGCAGAAAATCAGGGAGTGATTGGTGGCAGATTTTGAGCCAAAACTTGTACTATAAATACAAAGCTTTCCAGTGAGTTTAAGATCATCCCAAAGTTGTAAATTAGAGAGAGTAAAGTGAGATTTTTTCTTAAGTTTAAACACTTGTAATTCTATTCTTGTAAGTAATAGAAGATTTCGGTTTTTCCTCAAATACACTCTAGAGTGATCAGAGAATCACAACAAGTGGTATAAGTAGTTTTGGTTATACTTTGGGGTCATAAAACTAAAGAACAGAGTTCGGTTCGGAAAATTCGGGTTCTGGCAAAGTTGTCAAAAATTATTTTTGAGGATACCATTCATGTCGAAACGAGTTCGGTGATATTTTCTGGCGATCAAATGGAGGTCCCAGAAGCCTGCATGTGTCGGAGAGTGAAGACCACTCTCGGCCACGCGCCCACGCGTTGATTTAAGGTTGAAGACGATTACGTGGCGTCCACATCAGCGCCCAGTCAGCGCCACGTTATCACACAGTCAGCAGCCATGTCATCAACACGTCATCCGCCACGTCAGCAAACCGGTCCCACTTTTACCACGTCAGCAGCCACGTGTCATCACGTTAGCAGTCTTGGTAAATTTAACTGAGCCCCTTGAAGTCTTTGAAATTTACAGTTAAGCTTTAGAAATTTTAGAAATTTACAAATCAGTCCCTGAGTCAGATTTGGACCAACGAAGTGTCTAATCCACCATTTTCAACCGTTCCGGACGCAACGGTGACCTCTGATTTGTGAAATTCAGCACCGATTTAACCTATTTTCATTTTAAACTTTAAAACTTAAAATGAAAATGGAAGATTCCCCTTCTGGTGCAATGATCAAGCTGCCAGCAACTAATTACTCCATCTAGAGACCTTAGATGATAGATTATTTACACTGTCAAGATTTGTTTGATCTTATCGAGGTGAAGAGAGTGAGACCAGAATCTTTTAAAGAGTATGACTTTAATAAACTCAATAACAGAACTCTGGGTCAGATTAGACAGTGGATCGGTCACAGTGTCTTCCACCACGTAGCACAGGATACAGATGCTTACGAAATGTGGAGGAAATTGGAAGACATATTTCAGGCCAAAATAGCTCGGAATAAAGCCTTAATCATGAGGCATTTGGTGAACCTGAAGCTACAGAGTGGAACTTCCGTTGCAGAACATACCAACGAATTCCAAATCCTGGTGAACCAATTGTCTGCAGTAGACATGCAACTAGCAGACGAAGTTCAAGCCCTCTTGCTACTCAGTTCTCTTCATGATAGCTGTGAGACACTGGTGGTTACTCTCAGCAACTCAGCTACATGAGGAAAACTTACCATGTCTATGGTAAAAGATGCCTTATCTAATGAAGAAGCCAGAAGAAAAGACGTGGGCTTAGATCAAACAGAAGCCCATGTCTCGGAGTATCGAGGAAGACAATCGAAGAAAAATCAAGGGAGAAGGAAATACATAAGCAAAAGTATAGACAAATCCACGGACGGGAGAAAGCCCACATACATGTGCTTCCACTGTGGCATATAAGGCCACTTAAAGAAGAATTGCCGGAAACTACAACGAGAGTAGGGACAAGGCAATAACCAGCCGAAGAAAAATGATGCGGAGACACTAGTAGTTACCACATGAGATGAAACTATATGCTCCGGCCAGGAAGAAACATGCCTTCACATCGTAACTCAGGATGTCGAGTGGGTGGTAGATAGTGCAGCATCCTACCATGTCACTCCTCACAAGGATTTCTTCACAACATACAAAGCATGAGACTTTGGAGTAGTGAAGATGGGAAATACCGGTTCTTCTCAGATAGTGGGAATTGGTGAAATACAGTTGCCGATAAATGCATGGTATACAATAACCCTAAAGGAGGTAAGAAATGTTCCAGAACTTCGGCTCAACTTACTCTCGGGGGTAGCCCTTGACAAACAGGTTATGCTAGCCACTTCAGCAATGACACTTAGAGAATGATAAAAATGTTCCATGGTCACCGCCCGAGGATATTGTAGGACACAGGAACTGGACGACGCATGCTGTTCTAGGCTCGTGGCCTAGTCGGGAGTACGGAGTAGCCCGCAGAGACTAAACCGGAGAATAATGGAGTCGCCACCCGGTGTGGACCGGGAAAATGATATTTAAGGCCGCACTCACCCCTCGCAAGGGAAGACCTCAAACCATTGGGTTCGGAATGGTCCCTTACTTATGTCACTTGTAATGAAAGGATTTGTGTAATAATTTAATCAAGCTTAAGTAACACTTATTTCCAAGAGTATCATGCTTCTAAGTTCACATGCATACATCAACAAGTTCATCTAAATTTACATGTAACACATATCCGAATTTGCATTCAGCCTATTTGCATGTAATCTACGTCTCAATTTGCATACATAAAGATTAACATACGACAAGCATACAAGTTAATAAACACATTATACTCATACATGTGGGGAATACAGATGAACGACACCTACACAATCTTGCATAATACATAGAAACAATCAGGTTCATCATACGAAGGAATAGCTACTAGGGACAATTATGTACGAAATCTGATGAAAATAACTCAATTCAGTGGGTGCGCGTTCGCGTAGCATTCGAGAACGCGTTCGAACGGTAAACAGAAGGTTCGCGTTCGTATAGCGTTCGAGAACACGTTCGAACAAAGCCAGACCTGATGCATGAAACACTAAGAAGATGCGTGCGCATTTGCGTAGCGTTTGATAACGCGTTCGAACGGTAAACAGAAGGTTCACGTTCGTATAGCGTTCAAGAACGCGTTCGAATGGAACCAGATCTGATGCATGATGAAACTGGGAAAATGCATGCGCGTTCGCGTAGCGTTCGAGAACGCATTCGAATGGTAAACAGAAGGTTCACGTTCGTGTGGCATTCGTGAACGCGTTTGAACGGAACCAGACCTGATACATGCAACACATTCATAGACAAACAAATCCACAATGTGGGACCTCACGTATCCGATTGAACACATCTCACATTCAATCGAATATACATCAACCGGCGCGGTAAAGCATCGTGGTAAAGGGTTTTAACCCCTCCAAATAGGGGACCTTTAATCCGACTTACTAAGCCCATGCGCTCGATTGCATCATGCATACAAAGAATAAAGACAATAATATCAAACTTAGTATGCCCGATAGAACATATCTTACATTCAACCGAACACACATCAACCGGCGCGGCAAAGCATCGTGGTAAAGGGTTTTAACCCCTCCAAATATTGGACCTTTAATCCGACTTACTAAGCCCATGCACTCGATCACATCATACATACAAAGAATAAAGACAATAATATCAAACTTAGTATGCCCGATTGAACATATCTTACATTCAACCGAACACACATCAACCGGCGCGGCAAAACATCGTGGTAAAGGGTTTTAACCCCTCCAAATAGGGGACCTTTAATCCGACTTACTAAGCCCATGCGCTCGATCGCATCATGCATACAAAGAATAAAGACAATAATATCAAACTTAGTATGTCCGATTGAACATATCTTACATTCAACCGAACACATATCAACCGGTGCGGCAAAGCATCGTGGTAAAGGGTTTTAACCCCTCCAAATAGGGGACCTTTAATCCGACTTACTAAGCCCATGCGCTCGATCGCATCATGCATAAACAAGTAACATGCGGAATTTAAATGACGAATAATAAATAAATCAAAGCAACATAAGACAAAAGAAAGTGCCGTTTACTCAAGTGGTACGTGGAGTTGTATCCCGAGTACAGATCATACTACCATCCATTCGGAATCGGCTATGAAATTTATGTCCGGGTTTCCATCCAATATACCGCGAGAGTTGACACATCTTTCATTTTATTCCAAGGCCACAACATACAATATTTCGTAATCCATGCATATTTATCTACTCAAGGGCCACAACATGCATTTTAACAGAACAATCATGCGAACAATACTCAATGAATAATAAAAAAAAAACAGAAAATGAATGTGGAAAATACCCTCAGGTCTAACCTTTTTTGCCGACTTTCGGACTTGCGTTTCACGGCCGTCGGAAGGGTTATCACTCCGCAACTCTTCCGGTTCACTGGATTAATGTCTTAGCTCGCTATTTTGCTATTTTTCTTGCTGTTTGACCTCCGTTTTGCTGCTGTTTTTCCTGTATTCTCTGCTTACTATTTCAGGTGTGTTAGTGGGCTGTTTTGTGCGGCTTCGGGGTGCAGTTTTGAGTAGTTTTGGTGACTGTTTTGGGGGCTGATTTGAGGTGATTAAAGGGCTGTGCAGTGAGGTAGTTTGTGGTGGTAAAATGGCTGTGCAGTAAGGCAGTTTGTGGGATCGTATTTAATGGATCAGTTTTGAGGCGTTAATGTGGCTAGTTGAGGGCGTGAGGCAGGTCAAGGGGTATGTTGTTCACGTGCTGTGTGTTTTGGTCCACGTAAAGTGAGTGTGAGTGGCTTACGTGATGGAGGCTGTTGACGTCTTTTGAAGGCATACAATTTATGGGCGTGAAGTGATTACGTGAGTGGGGGGTTTTGTGCATGGTGAAGGGTCGATTGTGAGGGGGCTTGCTATGTGAACGTGAGGGCTACTAGTCGGTGCTGATCTGAGGGGTTGCTAGAGGTGTGAAGGCTGATTTGTGAGTGGGTGAGGTGGCTGATCTGTACAATTTGTGAGTGTATCAAAGGCTTGTGAAGGCTTACGTGAGGGAGGCGACAATGTTTGTTGCTGGTTCAAGTGGAGTGTGTGGCTGAATGGAGGGAAAAGACGTGTGGGTGAGGGCCAGTGGGCGTGATCTGTTGAATCGGCGAAGGTGCAGGGCAATGTGGCTTAGGGGCTGCTCGGTGATTTGGCTATTGATGCAGTATGAGGCGTGGAGTGCTGAAGTTGGTTGCTTATGAGGCAGGTGGCGTTAGGGAAATTTGAGAGAAGGGGATGCCGTGAGGGTGAAGTAGTTGGGAGAGAGTTGGGCGTCAATTGAGAGGGGGGGAGAGGCTTGGTTTGGCTTTGTTTATATAGAGGAGGGCTAGGGCTTCCCCTTGTCTCACAAGGAAGGGATTTGATTTTGTGTTGAGCAAGGAAAGTCAAAGATTGAGGGGGGGGGCAAGATTTGGTGAATTAGGAAGGTTGAATATTTGATTTGCTTGGTTTAGGAATACAATATTTTAATTGGTTAGGATTGATTTTAATTAGGCATAACATCTCTTTAATTTAGTATATGATATTTTGGATTAGGAAGTTACAATATTTTAATTTGGTATAATTATATTTTATGTCTTATTTAATTTGGTAAATGGTTTAATTATTTTATTTAATTCAATTACATTATTTAATTAATATTTAATTTAATTTGGGTGTATTTTAGGGTGATGGGCGTGTGGGCCTAGGTGGTGGTGGTGTGGGCTTTGTCTTGGTGGGTTAGGTGTTGTGTTGGTTTGGTGAGTGGGTTTGGGCCAAGATTAAAAGGTTCTGGGTTTTTTAGGCCAAATGTTCTTTAAAACGGAGGTCCAACGAGCGAGCTTGACGCTAAACAAGTGAATAAGGATCTAACGAAATACCGATTCCCTTCCGACGACCGTTTCCCGCAATATCCTTAACTAAAAAGGTAGTGCCTCCAACTGAGACTCATCATCGGGTTTCACATGCAAAAATGCAATGTGGCTAGTTGAGGGCGTGAGGCAGGTCAAGGGGTATGTTGTTCACGTGCTGTGTGTTTTGGTCCACGTAAAGTGAGTGTGAGTGGCTTACGGGATGATGGTTGTTGACGTCTTTTGAAGGCATGCAGTTTATGGGCGTGAAGTGATTACGTGAGTGGGGGTTTTGTGCATGGTGAAGGGTCGGTTGTGAGGGGGCTTGCTATGTGAACGTGAGGGCTACTTTTCGGTGCTGATCTGAGGGGTTGCTAGAGGTGTGAGGACTGATTTGTGAGTGGGCGAGGTGGCTGATCTGTACAATTTGTGAGTGGATCAAAGGCTTGTGAAGGCTTACGTGAGGGAGGCGGCAATGTTTGTAGCTGGTTTAAGTTGAGTGTGTGGCTGAATGGAGGGCAAAGACGTGTGGGTGAGGGCCAGTGGGCGTGATCTGTTGAATCAGTGAAGGTGCATGGCAATGTGGCTTAGGGGCTGCTCGGTGATTTGGCTATTGATGCAGTGTGAGGCGTGGAGTGCTGAAGTTGGTTGCTTATGGGGCAGGTGGCGTTAGGGAAATTTGAGAGAAGGGGATGCCGTGAGGGTGAAGTAGTTGGGAGAGAGTTGGGCGTCAATTGAGAGGGGGGAGAGGCTTGGTTTGGCTTTGTTTATATAGAGGAGGGCTAGGGCTTCCCCTTGTCTCACAAGGAAGGGATTTGATTTTGTGTTGAGCAAGGAAAGTCAAAGATTGAGGGGGGGGGGCAAGATTTGGTGAATTAGGAAGGTTGAATATTTGATTTGCTTGGTTTAGGAATACAATATTTTAATTGGTTAGGATTGATTTTAATTAGGCATAACATCTCTTTAATTTAGTATATGATATTTTGGATTAGGAAGTTACAATATTTGAATTTGGTACAATTATATTTTATGTCTTATTTAATTTGGTAAATGGTTTAATTATTTTATTTAATTCAATTACATTATTTAATTAATATTTAATTTAATTTGGGTGTATTTTAGGGTGATGGGCGTGTGGGCCTAGGTGGTGGTGGTGTGGGCTTTGTCTTGGTGGGTTATGTGTTGTGTTGGTTTGGTGAGTGGGTTTGGGCCAAGATTAAAAGGTTCTGGGTTTTTTAGGCCAAAGGTGCTTTAAAACGGAGGTCCAACGAGCGAGCTTGACGCTAAACAAGTGAATAAGGATCTAACGAAATACCGATTCCCTTCCGACGACCGTTTCCCGCAATATCCTTAACTAAAAAGGTAGTGCCTCCAACTGAGACTCATCATCGGGTTTCACATGCAAAAATGCAATTCCTACAGATATATTTGTGGAACTCTATACAAGACTCATGTGAAGATTTGTGCAGAAAGCCTCAATGTAGCTGAATCGGAGGCTTCTCAAAATCTGTGGTACCAGAGACTCGGTCACATGAGTGAAAGGGGGTTGTCTACCTTGACAAAGGAGGATCTAATCTTTGTCTCCAAAAATTATGCCCTGGATCCTTGCAATCACTGTCTTTTTGGTAAGCAACATAGAGTCACTTTCAATATCTCTTCTACAAGAAAATCAGAGTTACTCAATCTGGTGTACTCTGATGTTTGTGGTCCATTGGAGGTGAATTCACTAGGCGGTAATAAATACTTTCTGACTTTCATGGACGATGTTTCTCGGAAGGTATGGGTGTATTTTCTGAAATCAAAGGATCAGGTCCTGGACTATTTCAAACTGTTCAATGCCATGGTCGAGCGTGAAACAGGGAAGAAACTGAAGTGCCTTCGCACAGATAATGGAGGCGAATACACTTCCAGGAGTTCGATGCCTACTGCGGAAGTCACAACATTCGACACGAAATGAATGTTCCACGCACCCCACAACATAATGGTGTTGCTGAAAGAATGAACCGCACCATTATAGAGAAAGTCAGAAGCATGATCAACATGACTAAGCTGCCAAAGGCATTCTGGGGAGAAGCTGTTCGTGCCACCTACTACCTGATCAACAGATCACCATCTGTACCGTTGAACTTTGAGATTCCGGTTATTCTCACCTTAGAACATTCGGTTGTTTAGCCTTTGCACACGTATCCAAGGAGCTCAGGCAGAAGCTCGATGCAAGGACTACTCCATGCATCTTCATAGGCTATTGAGATGAGGAATTTGGATATAGGCAATGAGACCCGAAGGAAAGAAAGGTTATCAGAAGCAAGTATGTAGTGTTTTTCAAAGACCAAACAATAGAAGACATTGAAAAGCCCAAGATGTCTTCTAATTCTAGTGCCGACAAAGCTGATGCAAATCTAGACACAACCCCAGCACCAATACGAGTGGCCATAGATGATGATGGGGTGCAAGACATGCCAGAAGTAGAACCGAAAGAGGAAGGTGGTGTTGAACAAGGGGAGCTGCAGCCTGCTCCATCAGAGGCTACATGGTCGTCCTCAGATCTGGATGACAATAGACAGCCAGAAACCAGTGAACCTCCAGTACGAAGATCTAAGCGAGGCCGGATTCCATCATCCAGATACTCAGGATCAGAATACATTCTGCTTACTGACGAGGGGGAGCCAGAAACCTTCAACGAAGCTGTATCTCATAAAGAGAAAGACAAATGGCTGCACGCAATACATGATCAAATGAAATCTCTGCAGAAAAATAACACTTATGAGATAGTCAAGCTCCCACATGGAATGAAGGTACTTAAGAATAAATGGGTGTTCAAGCTCAAGAAAGATGGCAGCGGAAATATGGTGAAACATAAAGTTCGGCTAGTAGTCAAAGGATTCTTACAGAAAAAAAGGAATTGACTTTGATGAGATTTTTCCCCAGTGGAAAAAATGGCTTCAATCCGAGTTATCCGAGGATTGGTAGCCAGTTATAACTTGGAGCTTCAACAAATGGATGTAAAAATAACATTTCTTCATGGTGATCTGATTGAAAAAATCTACATGGAGCAGCTAGAAGGATTCAAGGTTTCAGGAAAAGAAAACCTTATTTGCAAGCTGAAAAAGAGCTTGTATGGGCTCAAGCAAGCACCGAGGCAGTGGTACAAGAATTTTGACTCATTCATGGTGGGTCAAAGATACAAAAGAACTGCAGCAGATCAATGTGTATACATTCAGAGGTTTCCAGATGGAAATTTTGTTGCTCTTCTACTATATGTGGACGACATGTTGATTGTTGGACAAGAAGCAGCGAAGATCAGCCTGCTGAAGAAGGAACTCTCCAAGTCTTTTGACATGAAAGACTTAGGACCTGCTCAACACATTTTGGGAATGAAGATTTTTCATGACAGACAGAACAAGAAGTTGTGGCTTTCACATGAGAGATATTGAATGAATAATCAGGAGGTTCGATATACATAAAGCCAAACCAGTCAGCATTCCGCTAGTGTACCATTTCAAACTGAGCAAGAGTTCATGCCCCTCATCCAAGAAAGAGATAGATGATATGTTATCGATACCATATTCTTCAGCTATTGGAAGCCTTATGTATGCAATGGTATGTACCAGGCCAGATACTGCACACGCAGTGGGTGTAGTGAGCCATTTTCTCTCTAACCCTAGAAAACAACAATGAGAGGCAGTCAAATGGATTCTCAGGTACCTCAAGGGTATTGGACAGTTATGACCCATAACGTCACTATTTGTAAAAGACATTGTGTTTTTGTACAAAATTAACTGTGTTGTAATGAAATTGCCTTTTACCGTTTTTTAATTTATTTACTTTGATATATAAATGGTAAAAGTCCTTATGATTAAATCCGAATTGAGATGATATGAGACAGTATCAATCCATAAAGGTTTAATCATTAAATATCCATAGTCGTAGTATTATCGAGATTGGACATCGATAATGCGGAATAGACTAGTATTGCACTTGTGCGCGTTGTGAGGGCATAACGACATAGTTCTCATATATTTAAGTATTGGATACTTATGCAAGTGCGATAAGAGGTTGTGTTTTACCGATGGTACGGAAAACAGCTTCGCTCTGGATAGACCCTGCGGAATCCCATTGGTAGGATGTATATGTGTCTATGGGAGTCCGCTTCAGGGTAGATGTATTTGGTCTTAACCTGAGACTTGTATCGCTAGTACTTGCGACAATCGGTAAACTTTGGTTTTGGTCGTCCAGGGCTTTAACAGGTTATGTGTATGCCTCTTCTGGGTTTATTGAGAATCGTAGTGTATTGGATGTGATGTCAAGACGGAAGTATCACTTCAGACATATGGAGATGATGATCACGCAGGGATTCAGAACTGGTTCTCTATTGTGTTGCAACCATCGGGATAATATGACAAGGTCATGATTATCCGATTCAAAGACACTAGTTGCATGATATCCGATATGTGCTTCGTACGAGGCATACATTTTTCCAGCCCCAGGCCTTGCACGTGACATCTGATACTGGATCGCAATACAAAATACCATGGTATACTACGCCTGATATAGATCGTATATTCCAGTAAGAATATTTCTGGAGAATTGGGTAGGCATGGCGTTTTGCTAGAAGCCAACATTTTCTCGTAAATCGGTAAAAATGTAGTATGAGGTACACACGTGTTCGGATAGTCCGACGATCGTATTTACTGCCAACATATCCAGGGATCTCTTGGGTCGCTTCCTAAAGATTCACCGATGACGTATGATCCGAGCATAATTAATCTGGGATTAATTACGGAGACACTTTATCTTGGATAAAGTACTATTTGAAGAGAGAGAAAGATTAATTTGGAATTAATCGACAATAATAATATATTCGATATATTAAACGAAATTGGATTTCGACGCGGAATTAAAATTGGATTTTAATTCGGGCAAATGAGTTAATTTAGAATTGATTCGTTAGCGACGTGAATAGTAATTTTGCTAGGCTTAATTATTTAATTGCGTCACGACGAAGTTCGTTAATTTAGAATTAGCGAAACCGAGCCAGGAAGTGTTTGCGGGCACACTCGCGTTTCGAATTCGAGTGAGGCCCACAAGTCACATCGCGAGTCACATCACTTGTCATTGATTAGTGATAGATGTCAAAACTTTGAGTGACATGTTGTCACTATTCATGATGCAAGTAGTTGAGGCCATTTATTGCAAAATTGGAGCCAAAATCGGCTTTGACTTTTTGGCACCTAACACCGTATTTGGTATTTGATTTTTCTTATTCTTTTTACGGTTTGAGAAGCCAAGAAATAGAAAAGAAAATATCCTCCTCTCTCCCTAAAATAGCCGAAACCAGTGAAGTAAAATCTTTCCCATTTTCATTCATTTTGGCGTGAGTTTCATTGAAGGATATACAAAGGATTTTGTTGCAAAATCTTCCTTTGAGCTAGCACTCTTCAAGGGATCATACAAGGTGATTAGGGAAACCTATTCAAGAGCTTGGAAAGACAAAAACAAAGCTTGGAGCATTGTGGATTGCCTTGGCCGAATCTTGGACTGCTTAGAAGAAAAAAATTTCGTTCATCAACAAATCCAAATCCGATCGTTGTAAGTATGTTTCCGCCATATTTCGTCGTCATTCATTCGCATTTCTTTGTTCATTATGATCTTGGGACTAATCATAGAAATCAACAATGGTATCAGAGCCTAAAATGAGCATGAAATGTATTAGGGTAAAATTTGGGGAAAATCCATGTGAGCATGATTTGATTAAATTGAATGGTTGAATATGCTTGTATGTTGATGAAATGAGATATGATTGGATCAATTTCAACAAATTGTGATTGGATCAAAATTTCCCCCACCATGAGGCTTGGCCGAATGTATCTACTACCCTAGGCTCTTGGAAAATTTTGTTTTAATGATCATTGGATGAGTTGGAACGAATGAAAAGTCGATTTGTAATTTGATCGGATTGAAAAACGAAATCGGACTTAAAACCTTACCTTGGCCGAGAGCTATATGGCATGTATGGACTTGATTTTAATTCAAAAATTGTTGGAAAATAATTGAATAAAATAGATACATAATTAATTGGTAAATTGTATTTCGGAAATATTGATTTAGTTAAATTAATTGATGTATTACACTTTTATTAACTAAGTTATAAAATTTGAAATTTTTTAAAATTTGGTTAATGGGCTTAATTTTAATTGGGCTTGAAATTATTATATTTGGGCATAATGGTTATGGTTGGGCCAATTGGTTTAGGCCAATTGGATTGGATCCAAATTGGACCTAATCATTCCATTAAGTCCAAATGTAATAAATGTGCTTTAAAGTTTAATTGGGCCTTATGGGCTTGATATTGGTTTTTTGGCATATGAGGGTGATTCCTCAATTGGGCTTGGTGATTGGGTTTGACCCATATTGACCAAAGCCCATGCCTCATGAAATCAATTGAAAGCCCATCGGACTTTAATTAAACAAACATTGGATGTTAGTTGGGCTTTGAGACCCGATAGGATTAGATTTGGAATCTAAGTCGTTAAAGCGCATTAAAAAGTGTAAATATTTAATTTGGAATTAAATAATTGAATTAGTATTGAATACGACTTAAATTAGATTTAACGAGTAGTTCGATATAATTCAAGAATTCGTACTTTGAGTACTTATTCTCAAATAGAGTTGGACAGTGTAAAATCAAATCGTTGTTTGAACATTGGATGGTCACATAATTAAAGACTAATTAATTGGATTAGATTGGTTGTAATCATGCTATGAATGAATATATGGATGTGTTGTATGAATAGCGTATATCAGATGGATATTAGAAGGGGAAGGGTAATTTTGGAAATTATTGTAAATTTGGAATTTATAAATTGGACCTGCGTGTCCAGCCTTCTCTTTTATTATTTCTTTGTATCTCTTCTCACCTAATTCCCATCAATGTTAATGAGGTTTCTATTATTGTATTATGTAATTGGGTAGAAGTAGAATAGTGCTGGCCGGGGAGAGGAAAGTGAGCGATTTGTTCTAGGAACAATCTGTTTAAATATCCATCCGCATATCGTTATTAATTTACTTTCCGCGCCTTATAATGTTTTAAGGGTGTATGATGAGACCTTAACAAAGATAATAAATTGGTTGCCAATTTACGCGAAAAACCCTCAAAACATATTAAACGCTATTTCCTTCTGTTGAGTGATTCTTACTCAAGATCCAAAGTTGGCAATGGTTTGTTGGACAAAGTCAAGACCTATGTCAATTACGGATGTGTTTGAATCATTAGAGTTTTATTCCATATCGGTGTCTTGTCCAAGTTGTGATATGTTGGCCAAAGTCAAGATCACTTCTTGTCCATCGACATTGATTACGAAACTTTCCATGTCAATGGGTCCCGCTTAACTGGAATCATTAAGCTTGTTGTGCCAAAGCCAAGGCTTAGTTGATTCATAGGAAAAAGGTTAGGCAAATATATTGGATATATTGGCATATGTATTTTACATATGTTTCGGACTTGGATGTCCACCTACCGGATCTAGGAATTGGATTAAATCCAATTGATCTTCGAGATCTACCTAGTTAAATATCATACAGCTTGTTGACCAAAGTCAAGGTTGTGTGTTATTTAACGGGATCCTAGCCCACTAGGAAACTGGGTTTCCCGAGTACTCGACAGAGGGTTAGAGGCTCGCCTAAAAATAGTGGGAGGCTAGTATTGAATTTGCAATTTCATTCAGATACTTAGCTTTACGCGCTTTCATATTATTTCGTCAAAATTATTTTATTAGTTGGACTAATATAATGTTATTTTTCTTGTAATAGTTAGACTGTACCCATATATCGTTGATTAGATAGTTAGACTATCGTAATCAAGATGACAAGAAATGGAAATGTCCGAGACATTATCATGGGTGAAAATGTCTTTAAGGGCACGAACTTTGCCGATTGGGAAATGAATCTGAGGATTGTCCTTGGAGCCGAGAGGCTGCTATATACTATACATAGACCTCTTGGGCCTACGCCCAAACCTGATTAGCTACTTGAGCTGGAGCTTTGGAAGACTCACAGTGATGATTGTGAAACTGCTCAGTCAATTATGCTTGCTGCCATGACTCAGCATTTCCGTCGACAGAACATGGACTTGGATCCTTATAACATGTTGGCGAGGTTGCACGATCTTCACCGATCTAACCGAAGGTCGCAGATATATGAGTTAGTGAAGAAGCTCTTCCGTACACGTTTGTCAGAAGGCATGTCTGTTGAATCCCATGTGGTACAGATGATTGCTGACATAGATGAGCTGGCTAAGATGGGGATAGTCTTAGAGGCTGAGATTACCATAGATATGATCTTGCAATCTCTCCCCGACACTTGGAAACAGTTCATCATCAGCTATAACCTGATGAACACTGATGATACTCTTGGAGAGTTGTTATCAATTCTCAAGGAAGCTGAAAAGGAGATGCTTAAGGGCAACAAGCGCGAGGCGCACTTTGCTTCGACATCTCAGACACCGAGGGCTGGGCCCAAGCGACTGGAGGTGTGAAGAAAAAGAAGCATAAAAGAAAGGGCAAGGCCAAATCGTCAAAGGCTTCTGGGAAGCCTAAGGACAAATCTCAGGATGTTTTCCTCCAGTGCGGCAAGCGAGGTCACTGGAAACGTGATTGCCGTGAGTACAAGGCACTCCAGAAGGAGATTAAAGCGGGCAAGGCACCGGCTTCAGGTATGTTTGTTGTTGAGATAAACATGACTATTTCTAGTTTTAAAAATTGGATTTTTGATTCTGGTTGTGGTACTCACATATGTACTGATGTGCAGGATCTGCGGATTAGCAGGAGACTGGCCTCAGGGGAGATTGATCTACGCGTCGGAAATGGGGCACCAGTCGCCGTTTTGGCCGTTGGCACTTTTGTTTTAGAACTGCCCTCGGGGCATGTACTTGAACTTAATGACTGTTATTATGTACCTAGTTTGACTAGGAATATTATTTCTGTATCTATGTTAACCAATCTGGGTATACTTTTGTATTTCGCAACACTGGTTGTTACTTATATAAAAAATGATGTAGAAATTTGCACTGCTGATGCAAATAATGGTATTTATATTTTGAATATAAATCAATCTCGAACATATAATACAACAAATAAAAGGCTCAAAATGAGTAATAATGATGAAACTTATATGTGGCACTGTCGTCTGGGACACATAAACAAGACTCGCATATCCACACTTTCGAAGAGTGGGTACTTGGACGGATTTGATCCAAATTCATATGACGTCTGTGAATCTTGCTTATTAGGCAAAATGCCTAAATCACCTTTTAGCAGTAAGGGTGAACGCGCCACTGAACTGTTAGCCCTCGTTCATAGTGATGTATGTGGGCCCATGTCTAGCCAGGCTAGAGGTGGATACGAATACTTCGTAACCTTTACGGATGATGCATCACGTTATGGTTATGTGTATCTTATGAGATACAAGTCGGAAACTTTTGAGAAATTCAAAGAGTTTCGACACGAAGTTGAAAAACAGACCGGCAAGAGTATAAAGACATTACGGTCGGACCGTGGTGGCGAATACTTGAGCAATGAGTTTCTAGATTACTTGAAAGAATATGATATTCTTTCACAGCGGACTCCTCCTGGAACACCGCAGTTAAACGGTGTGTCCGAACGGAGAAACCAAACTTTGGTGGACATGGTTAGGTCTATGATGAGTCGCACTGAGCTACCTATTTCCTTTTGGGGATATACATTAAACAGTGCAATTCTTATTTTGAAAAAGGTTCCGTCAAAGTCTGTACAACAGACACCATATGAGATATGGACAGGAAAGAAACCGGGTTTCTCATTCCTGAAGATTTGGGGATGCTGGGCATATGTCAAATGTTTGGAAGGTACCAAACTTGAACCCAAATCGGATAAATGCCTATTCGTAGGATATCCTGGGAAACCAAAGGATACTACCTCTATCAACCACGAGAGAACAAAATATTTGTTGCTCTACATGCGGTTTTCCTTGTGAAGGAATTCCTAAATGCAGTGGTTAGTGGGAGGAAAGTAGAACTCGATGAAAATCGGAGTGATACTGTTCCCAGCACAGAATCCTCAACGGAACAAGAACAGTCCATCCGGGATGAGACTGTACCATAATCTTCTATTACACAAGGACCACGTAGGTCGGAGAGAGTCAGGAAACAACCTGAGAGGTATGGGTTTCTGATCTCACCTCATGTAGATATTAATCTCATTGAGGATAATGAACCGGCTACGTATGAGGAAGCGATACAAGATATCGATTCCGCTTTATGGCAAGATGCCATGAAGTCCGAAATGGACTCAATGTGCACCAACCAAGTTTGGACACTGGTTGATGCACCAGAAGGCGTAAAGCCTATTGGATGCAAATGGGTCTTCAAGAAGAAGACCGACATGGATGGCAACGTACAAACATACAAAGCTAGGCTTGTTGCGAAGGGGTATTGTCAACGACATGGTGTCGATTACGACGAAACTTTCTCACCCGTTGCCATGATTAAATCCATTCCGATAATGCTTGCAATTGTTGCATATTTCGATTATGAGATATGTCAGATGGACGTTAAAACCGCTTTCCTTAACGGAAACCTTTCAGAGGATTTTTATATGCAACAACCTGATGGTTTTATCGTGCCTAGACTTGCAAACAAGGTTTGTAAGTTAAATCGGTCCATTTATGGACTGAAGAAAACATCGCGGTCATGGAACCAACGTTTTGATGCGATCATAAAAGAATATGATTTCATTCAAAACGAAGATGATCCTTGTGTATATAAGAAGGTTAGTGGGAGACCAATGACTTTTATTGTCCTTTATGTTGACGATGTATTGCTTATAGGCAATGACATTCCCATGCTAACGTCGGTGAAAGCTTGGCTTTCATTGAAATTCTCCATGAAAGATCTGGGAGAAGCAGCTTTTATTCTGGGAATAAAGATCTATCGGGATAGATCTAGAAAGCTGCTTGGACTCTCCCAGAGCACGTACATTGACAAAGTGTTGAAGAGATTCAACATGGATCAGTCCAAGAGAGGACTGTTACCAGTGTCACATGGCGTCTATCTATCTAAGGACATGTGTCCTAAAACTCAAGATGAGAGAGACAACATGAGTCGGATACCATTCGCCTCGGCAGTCGGATCGATCATGTATGCCATGATATGTACGCGACCTGATGTCTCATATGCTTTGAGCATGTGTAGTCGCTATCAGGCCGATCCAGGTGAAGTGTCACTGGATGGCGGTTAAGAATATCCTAAAGTATCTTAGACGAACTAAGGATGCTTTCTTAATCTATGGAGATGGAGAACTTGAGGTAACTGGGTATACCGATGCAAGTTTCCAAACCGACAAAGATGACTGTAAGTCACAATCTGGGTACATATTTTGTTTGAATAACGGAGCAGCGAGCTGGAAATCTTCCAAGCAAGAGACTGTTGCCGATTCAACAACAGAAGCAAAGCACATTGCTGCAGTTGAAGCAACAAAGGAAGCAGTTTGGATCTGAAAATTCCTAATTGGATTAGGAGTAGTTCCGTTAGCAGCTGAGCCCGTTCCATTGTATTGTGACAATAACGGGGCTATAGCACGGGCTAAGGAACCGCGGTCTCATCAACGATCCAAGCATGTTCTTCGAAGTTTCCATCTGATTCGAGAGATCATACATTGTGGCGATGTGAAGGTCGCATCAGATGACAACATGGCAGATCCGCTGACGAAAGCTATACCTCAGCAAAATTTTGAGCGACATGTACATAGTTCATGTATTAGATGCTTGAGTGACTGGCTATAGGCCAAGTGGGAGATTGTTGGACAGTTATGACCCATAGCGTCACTGTTTTTAAAAGACATTATGTTTTTGTACAAAATTAACTGTGTTGTAATGAAATTGACTTTTACCGTTTTGTAATTTATTTACTTTGATATATAAATGGTAAAAGTTCTTATGATTAAATCCGGATTGAGATGATATGAGACAGTATCAATCCATAAAGGTTTAATCATTAAATATCCCTAGTCGTAGTATTATCGAGATTGGACATCGATAATGCGGAATAGACTAGTATTGCACTTGTGCGTGTTGTGAGGGCATAACGACATAGTTCTCATATATTTAAGTATTGTATACTTATGCAAGTGCGATAGGAGGTTGTGTTTTACCGATGGTACGGAAAACAGCTTCGCTCTGGATAGACCCTGCGGAAACCCATTGGTAAGATGTATATGTGTCTATGGGAGTCCGCTTCAGGGTAGATGTTTTTGGTCTTAACCTGAGACTTTTATCGCTAGTACTTGCGACAATCGGTAAACTTTGGTTTTGGTCGTCCAGGGCTTTAACAGGTTATGTGTACGCCTCTTCTGGGTTTATTGGGAATCGTAGTGTATTGGATGTGATGTCAAGATAGAAGTATCACTTCAGACATATGGAGATGATGATCACGCAGGGATTCAGAACTGGTTCTCTATTGTGTTGCAACCATCGGGATAATATGACAAGGTCATGATTATCCGATTCAAAGAGACTAGTTGCATGATATCCGATATGTGCTTCGTACGGGGCAGACATTTTTCCAGCCCCAGGCCTTGCACGTGACATTTGATACTGGATCACAATACAAAATACCATGGTATACTACGCCTGATATAGACCGTATATTCCAGTAAGAATATTTTTAGGAGAATTGGATAGGCATGGCGCTTTGCTAGAAGCCAACCTTGTCTCGTAAATCGGTAAAAACGTAGTACGAGGTACACACGTGTTCGGATAGTCCGACGACCCTATTTACTGCCAACATATCCAGGGATCTCTTGGGTCACTTCCCGAAGATTCACCGATGACGTATGATCCGAGCATAATTAATCTGGGATTAATTACGGAGACACTTTATCTTGGATAAAGTACTATTTGAAGAGAGAGAAAGATTAATTTGGAATTAATCGACAATAATAATATATTCGATATATTAAACGAAATTGGATTTCGACGCGGAATTAAAATTGGATTTTAATTCGGGCAAACGAGTTAATTTAGAATTGATTCGTTAGGGACGTGAATAGTAATTTCGCTAGGCTTAATTATTTAATTGCGTCGCGACGGAAGTTCGTTAATTTAGAATTAGCGTTTGCGGGCCCACTCGCGTTTCGAATTTGAGTGGGGCCCACAAGTCACATCGCGAGTCACATCACTTGTCATTGATTAGTGATAGATGTCAAAAATTTGAGTGACATGTTGTCACTATTCATGATGCAAGTAGTTGAGGCCATTTATTGCAAAATTGGAGCCAAAATTGGCTTTGACTTTTTGGCACCTAACACTGTATTTGGTATTTGATTTTTCTTATTCTTTTTACGGTTTGAGAAGCCAAGAAATAGAAAAGAAAATATCCCTCATCTCTCTCCAAAATAGCCGAAACCAGTGAAGTAAAATCTTTCCCATTTTCATTCATTTTGGCGTGAGTTTCATTGAAGGATATACAAAGGATTTTGTTGCAAAATCTTCCTTTGAGCTAGCACTCTTCAAGGGATCATACAAGGTGATTAGGGAAACCTATTCAAGAGCTTGGAAAGACAAAAACAAAGCTTGGAGCATTGTGGATTGCCTTGGCCGAATCTTGGACTGCTTGTAAGAAAAAAATTTCGTTCATCAACAAATCCAAATCCGATCGTTGTAAGTATGTTTCCATCATATTTCTTCGTCATTCATTCGCATTTCTTTGTTCATTATGATCTTGGGACTAATCATAGAAATCAACAAAGGGTACATCGAAGTTTCGTCTGTGCTATGGGGGAGCTAATCCAATCTTGGAAGACTATACATATTCAGATATGGCAGAAGATCTTGATGGTAGGAAATCTACATCAGGTTTCATCTACACTTTTGCAGGGGGAGCTGTGTCATGGCAGTCAAGATTGTAGAGGTGTATTGCATTATCCACAACAGAAGCTGAATACATTACTATAGCTGAGGCATGAAAGGAAATGTTGTGGCTAAAGCATTTTCTCCAAGAGTTAAGGATCAAGCAAACAGAATTCAAGATACATTGTGACAGTCAGAGTGCTCTGGACTTGAGCAAGAACTCAATGTATCATTCTCGGATGAAGCACATCGGTATTCGCTATCATTGGATACGCGAGGTGATGGATCAACAACTGCTGCGACTAGTGAAAATCCATACAGATGAGAATCCAGCCGACATGTTAATGAAAGTGGTAACTCGAGACAAGCTAGAGTTGTACAGAGACATAGCCAGGATAGCTGTCAGATGATGATTGTTTCAGATGCAGCTGGAGGGGGAGAATTGTGAGAACCAGCATGCATGAGCCATGCAATAATGATATCTTTTCCAGCAAGCATCAACAATCAACAAGCTGCCATGCAATTATGAGAAGACTCCAAGCCAACTTTAGGTGGAGTTGAAACTTGGAGGAAGAAGACATGCTAACTTTTGGTGGTTTGGTGGCCACAAAATTAGCAGCAATTGGTGGCAGAAAATTAGGGAGTGATTTGTGGTAGATTTTGAGCCAAAACTTGTACTATAAATACAAGGCTTTCCAGTGAGTTTAAGATCATCCCAAAGTTGTAAATTAGAGAGAGTGAAGTGAGATTTTTTCTTAAGTTTAAACACTTGTAATTCTATTCTTGTAAGTAATAGAAGATTTCGGTTTTTCCTCAAATACACTCTAGAGTGATTAGAGAATCACAACACTTTTCCAGGTTTTTTTAAATATTTGTGTTTGTGTTTAATTCATGATTTGCTTGGTTTTTATTTAATAATTTTGATTGAATAATGCATATTAAAAATAGTAAATAATACACCCCGCCCAACACGGACACGTAATCGTTATCAAGCGAATTCTTGTTAATAAAAGAATAGAGCATTTCTAATTTGAATTCCATACAAAGAGTTGAATTCCTATCTTCTTAGGAAATCAACACGTCGTATTTCCTGAAATATGTAAAATAATAAACTATCAAGGATTAGCAGAATTGTTACGATAATTTTTTTTTCAATATTTAAGCCAATACGAATTTTCTTTTTGGTGAGGCTAATAATAGAGGCACTCTTTTTTTTCTTAAGAAAACTTCGAGAAGTATAATCTTCCTCGGTAGCCCAACCCGAGGAACGAAGATGAGATCATAAGTCAACGCCTATTTGAGTGTATGACGTATGCCATACCTGGGGAGGAGCGCGTCTAGAAGGCTAATAATGAGAAAAATAAAGTAACAGTTCACAGTGGTTGCAGGCCTTGCCAGCCGCCATAGGCCGGTGCAGTGGCAGAGATGCAACCACCATAGGTTGGTGCAGTGGCAAGAAAATGAGCCCGTTTGATTGGTTAAGAAAAATGGAAGTAGTGGCTAATGTTTGTAATGAGGATTTAGTGACATGAGCTGACAACATAGTCGGTGAAATAGTAGATTTGAGAGCCTATAGAAATGGGTTGAAGACATAATTTCAAGGGTTAGTAATTTTCACATTTTACAACACTTGTAAGTTGAGAGCAAAAACCTGTAAGGCAAACTAGTGATAGAGAGAGAGGGTGAGTATTGCCCTGACCACATTATAAAACCTTATGGGTTATTTGTTGTAATCCTTGATTCACTTGTTAAGTGCATGGGTCGCTATTTATCCCGAACACAATAAAAATAATCTATTTCTCTTGTGAATATAGGTTGGAGCCACTCTCCATCGAATCATGTAAATCACTGCCTCTATGATTTATCTGTCTTTTATCAAGTTTGTGTTAAGGGAGAGTTATATAGACACGTAGGTATTTATTGGATAAATACTGAACGACTCATTTAAAGATTCTTGATAGATGGTACACCAACGTCAATAGGAATCTTTAAGAGTCGAATAGCATATTAGCTCATTTGACTTGTGATACCACTGTGGATATGTGAGATATCCTCCGTACTTTGATGACAGTCACGTCAACGATCTTTTAAGATCACACCTCCGCTTGTTCGTTAGGTATGGACTAATACTCATGATATCCTGTGATGTATCCATAGAGGATCTGTCAGTCCCGTGTACGAGATCTAGGTGTCCAATTTTTGATTCTTTGAAATCCTTGGCCGAGTTATGATTCGGAAACGAGTTACAAATATTTATTTAAGAATCATAATTATGTTGCGACACATGAATTATTCATAGCGGAGATTTGACGTTTAATCTATATCTCCGGAATAATTCGGATAACCTATGACAGAGGGATTATATATATGCGATGACTTCGACTTGGATGGTTCAACTCAATTATCTGTGGTCATCGTAATTTGTGAGTTGACAAATTACGGACATGGAAATGGTTTCCGTGACAGATAAACTTGAACCTAGAGAGTCCCACAATATAAAGTGTGCTCGTTGAGCATTTGGGCAATTAATTATGGATAATTTGGATTATTCATAATATACATATGCGTATTAAATAATGTGTATTTGTATACGATACATAATTTAGATTAGATACACATTATTGACCTTTTGAATTTTGACACTTGTTTATTATTATTAATAATTAATTAATTGTTAGTTAATTATTAATAATAATAAAATTGGAAGAATATTCTTGGAATATTTTTCCATGTATTTATTTTTTCATTTTGTTAATAATTAATTAATTAATTAATTTGTTAATTAATTTATTTTAATTAAAGAATATTACATGAATATTCTTTAATTTGGCAAATTTTGATTTGCCAAACCATGTGTATTTGACACATGGATTTTTAATTAACAAAAATCAAAATAAATATCAATTATGGATAAGATCAAAATGGTGTAAAATTATTGGCCTCAAAATTTGTTAATTTTTGTTAAAAATTGCCAAAAATTCGGCCAAAGGGGTTTTTGTATATAAATAAAATTGTTTCATTTTTTACTAAGTTAGACACTTCTCATGAGTTGAGAAAAAAAAAAGAAAAAAAAAAAAGGATTAGGGTTCTTAAACATTGAATCAACACCAAAGGAAGAAAATTGAAGGAGTTGGAAATTAAAGATTAAGGTAATATGTAATATGTAATTTCCAATTTCTATTTTTTTTTTCTTGTTTTATTTTTGAAGCATGAAAATATATATTAGATATATATATATTTGAAACAAAATTTGGTGTTGGATGTTTGTTAACCTTAATAGTTTTTCTTTTTAGCATGTGTAAATTGATTAATTAATGAATTAATCTTCAAAATTAAAATTTCCATTCTAGAGTGATTTTACCACTCGAAGGTTGCCTAGAATTGTTCTTGGTACTTTGTATTGTGGTGTTAAATCATTGTGTGAATTAATTGGATTAATTTAGTGATTAAATTGAATTATGGCATGAAAAATGGATAAATAATTTTCTGGATCAGATCTGAAATTGAGTATTAAAACAGAATATTTTTCATGCAAAAATATGTTGTTTGGATGATTTTGGATTGTGGATAAATTCCGGAAATTGTTCCGGGGCGAAAACGTGTGAAAACGGTGAAATTCACGTTGAAACGGGCTCGTTGAGTCGAGGGAGTGAACCCAGCGAACTTGGCACTGTTCGGGCAGCCCAAGGGCTGACCGAACACTGCCCAAGTGTCCGGGTTGCCCCGGCTCGGCGGTTGGTCAATCGGTTTGATCGTTTGCCCGTTACGCGTAGATTTGTCGAAAAATATTTTCGTAAAATAATTCGTCTTGTAACGAAATATGTTATGTTATTAAATGTTAATAAAAAATATTTTTTTTATTTTTTTTTGAGTGAATTAAAAATATTTGATATTAATTAATTCGCTCGGAAAATTTTTAAAATGTTTAAAAATCATTTTCGGCCTCCGCCGCAGGCTTCTGTTGCGCCTGCCCCAACAAAATGGTATCAGAGCGTCTGATCCCACATCCAAAATAATTTTTCATGCCTTAAATATTTGATATTTAATTCAATTTATTTTATACATGCTTGAGAATTAATTGATTGGATCAATTAGTTTGGTTGTTTGACCGTGTTTGTTAAAATCCATATAATAAGGCTTTGTGTTTTATTTGTGTAATGTACACTAATAGGTCCTTCTCATCAATACAGATATAAATACTTTTCCTGATGCCGTGGTTGTGTCTGCCAAAGCAGTGTGGCTATGGTTAACATAAATTTGTTTATACCGGTAAAACTTATTTGATAAGAAACAAATTCGAGCGAACATGCATACTAATAGATGCCAAAGCAGTGAGGTGATGCATTATTAACTTGAATATGTACATTGACGAGTATTGCCTTGAATACGCCCCATCGAATAGATGCCAAAGCATTGAGGATCGGAAACGGTTCATGACATATTTTAAAGAGTCACATTGGATGTGATTGGTAATTGTTACCTACTTTCAAATATATTTGGGCTCAATGTGCCAAAGCTGTGTGTTCAAATATATTTGTGAGGTCTACTTCCTGCTAAAGAATTTAATTTAATTATTGAATTCTCGTATTTTGTTTGGGGATTATCAATTTACGTAAAATAGTGGGAGGGCATCCTTATATTAAAAATCCATGATATGTTGGATGTTTTGTGATATTGATGAAATTACTTTTTTCTGCTAACTCATGTTTCTTTTGTAAAGTTTGTGATGATAGCTACTACTTCCACTAATCCATTTGCTCGTGTCCTGGATGCGAATAAATTGACTGGTCCTGAGAAGTTTAGTGAATGGGAATTGGATCTTAAGATTGTCTTAAGGTCTGAAAAGTTGGGTTATAAGCTGGATAATCCAGTGCCGCTGGATATTGCACCAGAATCATTACCTGAAGAGAGGGAGGTATTTGAGAAATGGAAGGATGATGATTTGAGAGTCAAGTCACTCATTCTCTGTTCTATGTCTCATGATCTAAAGAGGCAATATGCTGATATGCCTGACTCCTATAGCATTATAACTCAACTTCGGGAGTTATTTCTAAACCAGGAGCAGACCCTGATGTACAGAATCTCTGTGGAATTGTTCCACGCTCGTTTGGCTGATGGTAAGCTCATGAGTCCACATGTCATGCACATGATGGATCTCATGGAGCAGCTCCGAAAGTTTGACTTTCAGCTGAATGAGACTTTAGACAGGAATTTGATTCTTGGCTCACTCCCACCGACATATTCCCTGTTCATTATGAGCTTTAACATGCATGGTACTCGATGTTCTTACAGTTAGTTGCATATGATGCTTCAGACTGTTGAGGAGGACATCAAGAAGGGTGTGCGACACTCATATCAAAGTCCTCTTTGCCTAGTTCTTCTTCTTCTCAATCTACGAGATCGGGCAAAAAGAAGAAGAAAAAGGCAAAGAAGACTGCCTCCGGTGTTCCTCCCAATGAAAGGTTGAAAAACCAAGCAAGTCGAAGAAAAAGAAAACAACTGAGGACAAATGCCACCACTGTGGCAAGATTGGACATTGGAGACGTAATTGTCCAGACTACATAGCTTCCGTCAGATGAGAGAGAGCCTCCTCATCATATATGTTTATTTTCCCTATCATTGATATCTCGTTGGCTTGTGAAGCCATTGGTTTTGAATGGATTTTAGATTCTGCTAGTCCGACTCACATCTGTAATTCGTTACAGGGGCTGAAGGTCAGTAGAATACTGAATCTAGGCGAGATGCTTCTGCATTTTGGGAATGGTGATTCTTTATCTGCAGCAGCCATTGGCAAATACGAGATTCGTCTATCCAGAGGCAGCATCATGTTGACAGATTGTGTTTTTATGCCTGGTTGTGTAGCGAATATTATCTCCTTGTTTGTATTAGATACAAAAGGATATCATGTACATATTAAGAATCATTCTATGTATATATATATGATATGAATGATGTTTTTTTACACAAATATTCAAATTTACAAGGTCATTATATTTTGCATGCCATTAGAGATATTTATAAAATTGGGGATAATAAACGTAAAAGATCTGAAATAAATGATACTGAATTGTGGCATATGAGGTTATGTCATATAGGTGTACGACGCCTAACCCAGTTAGTTAAGAATGGTTTGATTAAGAATCTAACCATATAATCTTTTCCAACTTGCGAATCTTGTATTCAGGGTAAAATGACCAAAGCCCCATTTATTGGTGTTGGACATAGAGCCACTGACTTATTGGAGCTCGTACATAGTGATGTATGTGGTCCTATAAGTCACACTGCTCATAGTGGTTTTTCTTATTTCGTAACATTTACCGATGATTTGTCACGGTATGGTTATGTTTATTTGATGAAATATAAATCAGAAACCTTTGAAAAGTTCAAAGAATTTTGAAACAAAGTAGAAAAGTAAACCGATAAATTCATCAAATGCCTTCGATCAGATCGATGCGGTGAATATATGAGTAGTGAATTCACCGAGTATCTTAAAGAGAATGATATTCTCGCTCAATATACTCCTCCGGGTACTCCACAGCACAATGAAGTATCTGAAAGGAGAAATCAGACTTTATTGGATATGGTCCGATCTATGTTGACTTTTACAGATCTACCTTACTTTTTGTGGGGGTATGCTCTTCTAACTGCTGCACATCTGCTGAATGGGGTTCTTTCTAAAGCTGTTTCTACTACTCCATATGAGATATGGATTGGTAGGAAACTGAACCTTAATTATATTAGGGTTTGGAGCTGTCCTGCATACGTCAAGGTGACGTAGCAGGATAAACTTTTGCCTCGAGGGCGAAAAGTTAGGTTTGTTGGATATCCTTTGAATTCCAAAAGATATCAATTCTATGATCCCGAGCATTGAAATGTGTTCGTAGCTCGTTTTTTCAGATTCCTTGAAGAAGAATTCTTGGCAGAAGGTGGTAACCATAGAAGGGTTGAACTTGATGAAGTCCAACCTATAGATGACAGACCGATAGAGGACTCACAGGTTCAGACAGAAGCATAACCTTCTAGTTCCACTCTCCGTAGGGCTACTAGGATATCGAGACCTCATGAGCGCTTGTATTTGATACAGGACAAGAGTCTCGATGTGCTCTTTATTGAGGAGACTGATCCATATACCTACAGATAAGCAATGTTATACATTGATTCCGCTAAATGGCAGTAAGCCATGAATTCTGAAATGGACTCTATGCATCAGAACCAAGTATGGGACTTGGTTATGCTTCTTGATGAAATTGTTCCTGTAGGTTGTAAATGGGTTTACAAAAGGAAGCGCAGGCTCGATGGGAAGGTTGAAACCTTCAAGGCCCGACTGGTTGCTAAAGGTTATACTCAAAGGCCATGTGTGGACTATGATGAAACCTTTTCACCAATAGCGATGCTAAAGTCTATTAGGATTCTATTGGCTATCGCAACTTACCATGATTATGATATTTGGAAAATGGATGTTAAAATGGCTTTTCTTAATGGATTTCTTGATGAAGAAATCTATATGGAACAACCAGAAGGTTTTGTCTCCAGCCAAAATTCCGGCATGGTATGTAAGCTTAAGAAGTCCATTTATGGACTGAAATAATCTTCGCGGAGTTGGAATCTTCATTTTGATGATGTAATCAGATTGTTTGGTTTTCTAAAAAATGAAGAAAAACCTTGTGTTTATAAGAAGGTTAGTGGGAGTATGATCGTGTTCTTAGTGCTTTATGTTGACGACATCCTGATCATTGGAAATGATCTTGGAATGATGTAGGGAGTTAAAGCATATCTCTGTAAAAACTTCTTCATGAAAGACTTGGGTGAAACTTGTTGGGGTTGGTGCTCAGAGCGCCAATTCCCGGTTGTATTTCTTTTGAATACTTCTGTAAAACCATATTATTATGAATAATATATGCAGTTTCTATAATATAATCTATCTTATTAAATGGTAAAGACGTAATGACCTTAGAATGATTAGTCATGGTATTGTTGCAAAAGCGTCGCAACTGACATTGAGTAGTATCATGACGTTGTCATTCTCAGATTATTCCTGGTCAAGGTTTACACTACTTGGTCAGTATAGTAAACCCGTTGAGACCGGTACATGTCGTATACAGGAATATATGATTCCAATGGTTTCTCAATGAACCATTTGTCTTGGAGACTAGTATAGACATGTAGGTGTTTATAGCGGATAAACACTGAACGACTCACCGAAGATTCTTAATGGATGGTACACCAGCGTCAATAAGAATCTTCTCGGGTTGAGTAGCACTTGTGATTCTTAGACTTGAGATGCTATTGTGGGCACATGAGACATCTTCTACACTTAGATGGCAGTCACGTCACCGATCTATTAAGATCAGACCTCCGCCTGTTCGTTGGGTGTAGACAGATCCTCAGGGTGACCTATGAGTATCAAGATAGGATCCGTCAGTTCTGTGTACCAGAGCATAGGTAGTCCATATGATTAGCAATCAGATAAAACCATGGGCCCGTGGTAAAGTTTAGAAGCTAGTTCTAAACATTCTTTTTGAGATTGCTAATGGAATAGTCGACTGGATAATCCCCATAGAGATTTGAAGTTTACATCTGTATCTCTGGGATTTATCCGGATACCTGTGACGGAGGAATTATACTTTTGCCATGACCTCGACCTGCATGGTTCAGCGAGATTATCCGTGATCGTCATAATCTACGGGTGTATAGATTATGGACACAAAATTTGATTTCGTGGCGGATATACCTGAATCTAGAGAGTCTCAATAATGAATCATACTCGTAGAGCACTAGAGCAACATTAATAAATAATATTGATTATTTATAAAGTCGTTTAAAGGTTAAACGCAAGATACGTGCAAAAAGGGACTAGATAGTCATTTGCCTAATTATTGTGTATTTACATTTAATACTTGATTAATTTAAATACACATTAATTAATAGTCAAAATGAGTTTTTTGACTGATATCCTAAATGAATATATGTTTTTAATATTTAATGTAAATATTATACATATATTTAATATATTTGTATTTGTATTTGATTAATTAATTGATTATTTAATTGTTAAATGATTAAATTAATTAAAATATAAATATCTTACATTAGGATATTTGAAGTAAATGATATTAGTTGCCTTTGTTGACTTAATTAAAATATCTAATAAAGTTGTTTTTAGATATTTAACCAAGTTGACTAAATGAAATGTTAAATGAAATTGAAATTAATTTTGTTGTATATGCTTGTGAAATTCGGCCATAGGGTTTTTTGTGCACAAGTATATATTGTTTTCATTTCATTTTCATTTGGATAACCTAATACAATTTACAAGAAACTCCATTAAAGAAAACAAAGAAAGCAAGTGAGGAAGAAAAGAAGAAACCAAAGAAAAGCTTGGATTTTGTAAGTTTTTCAAACTTACTATTAGAAAGGAAATTGTTCCTTAGGATCTAGGCAACATCTTGTGATGTTCTTAAGTTATTCTTTTCTTTATTTCTTGTGTTTTTGATGATGGAAATTTTGTTGAAAGTGTTGAGCATGTATGATGAAGAAAGCTTGTAACTATTGTAGTTATAACTATTCTTTTAAGGTTTTTGGAAACCATGTTGCTAATCTAGAGTTATTGACCCACTCTTAAATGACCTAGATTTGATCTTGAGTTGTTTCATTGTGTTGAGACTTGGATTGGATGGAAGAATGATGATTAAAGTAATTGATTTAAAATATTTGGTCTAATTTGTTTATTTTGAAGAATTTGAAAACTTAAGGTTTAAGACCAATTCCAAATTTGGGAATTTTCACATATGTTGTGTATTTGGATGTGTATATGATGCATATAAATTTTCATGTTGATTGGATTACATCTTGATGTGTTTTGAAGCATGAAATGACAACGTGCACAACTTGGAACCTTAGTGAGGCTCTCGGCCAAATGAAGTAAATTTGGGGATTTTGGTTGCTTTGATGTTTTGATATTTTGAACATGCTAAGTTCATCTTAGAAATGATTTAGAATCATTCAAAATTGATTTGATCAATTTCGGACTAAAATGGACAAAAATACCAAGTAAGGGTAATTTGGTAAATTCACCTAAATATGATTTATTGAATTTTATTTCATAATTTGATTATTGGAATGTTAAATAAATATGTTTATTTAATTAATCCGAGAAAAAGTTTTGAAATCGGAAAATACGATTTTCCACCGCTTCCTCTGCGTTACCGGATTTAGCCCCTAAAAACCCCTACAAAATGGTATCAGAGCGAGTCTGATTCTAGGCCACCTAAAATGATTAGCTTTCATTGAATCAATGTTTAATCACGTTTTCTTGAATTTATGCATGCTTATTAGAATCTAATTTGGTTAGATTTAGGGTGTATGACACTTAGCGGAAAATCCCTAATTAATAAGGTTTTAATGTAATTATGTATTTGATGCATGTTACGTGGTCCGTCTTGTCAATACGGTTTATGAATACTTCTCTGTGACTACATCCGAGACCGTGCCTCTGCTGTGAGGGTGTAGCCGATAGAGATTTATTTAAACCGGATGTATATCAGATACTAGGTAAATTCAAGTAAAAGCGGAATTATGAACGTGCCCTATCTGTCAGGATTATGTAAGTAACTTGAGTTTATCATTGACGAGTTTAACCTTGGTACGTCTCCTTGTGGGCCTGCCTTCGCAGCGACAATGAGAAACGACCAGGACCGGAAACCCAGGAGTCATTAGAGAATGATTGACAAATGAGTTTTCTACCTGATGAATATACGTAGGCGAGACCGTGCCTCTGCTGTGAGCCGAAATATATTCACGTGATCCACCTTTCACTATTAGTATTTAATTTAATTATTAAATCTTTGTATTCTGTTTGGGGATTACAGTATTGCATGATTTAGTGGGAGAGGCATTTTTAGATTAAAAATCCATGATTTAGTTTATGCTTTTGATATTATATGAAACTGCTTATTTTCTGCTAACCTTTTTTCATGATCTATATGATAGATTAGCGATGGCGGCACAATCCACAAATCAGTTTGTGCGTATGCTTGATGCGAACAAACTGAAAGGCGCTGAAAACTTCACTGACTGGGAATTGGATTTGAGGATTGTCCTCGATTCCGAAAAGCTGGGATATGTTCTTGAGGGTCAGTTGCCCCTTGCTGTGGGTGCGGATGCTTCGGAGGAGGAACGCCAAGTTTTTGAAACTTGGAAGGATGATGATTTAAGGGTTAAATCATACATCCTTAGTTCACTGTCTCCAAAACTCAAGCAACAATACTATGGTATGCTAGATTCTTATAGTATGATGACGCGATTGAGACAATCGTTTGAGAACCAAGAACAAGTGATTGTTCACAAAGTCGCCATGGAACTGTTCCATGCGCGTCTGGATGAGGGGCAAAGTGTTAGCCCACATGTTCTTCAGATGATCGATTTGATCGATCAATTGAGGCAACATAATCTCATCTTGAATGACATTCTCGGTAGGAGTGTCATTCTTGGTTCACTACCAGCTTCATTTCGCCAGTTCGTGATGTACTTCAACATGCACGGGACTGTCTGTACCTACCACGAGCTGCATAGGATGTTGCTCACGGCAGAAGAGGACCTTAAGAAGGGATTACCGACTCGCCCTCCTAGATCTACTTCTCTTTCTGCTTCTTCCCAAGGATGGTCCAAGGGAAAGAAAAGAAAGGCAAGAAGAAGAAGAAGGCTTTTGGTCCTCAACAACAGGCGAAGATTGCTAAGCCCAAAAGGGCTTCTGAAGACAAATGCCACCACTGCGGCAAAGTCGGGCATTGGAAAATGAACTGTCCTGATTACATCGCCCAGCTGAGGAAAGACAGAGCATCTACATCAGGTACTTTTATTTTTCCAATTATTGGTTTATCTTTGGCTTGTGAAGCCGTTACATCCAACTGGATTTTAGATTCTGCTTGTCCCATTCACATTTGCAATTCGTTGCAGGTGCTGAAGGAAAGTAGGAGGCTGAAGCCCGGGGAGATGCAGTTGCGGTTCGGGAGTGGAGACTCTTTGGATGCAGTTGCAGTGGGAGTATGCGAGATCTCATTGCCGAATGGGACACTTTTGTTAAATGAATGCCATTTTGTACCTGGATGTGTAGCTAATATTATATCACTTTTTGTATTGGATACATAAGGCTTTTGTATTAATATTAAGAACAGTTCTTTGTATTTATATGATAGTAATAATATTCAGATCCTTTGTTGTCCAAACCAGCATGGTCATTATACATTGCAAACTTCAAAAGATATATTAAGTACTGGAGTTAATAAACCTAGTTTACCTGTAATAATAATACTGAACTTTGGCATATGAGACTTGGTCACATTGGCGTTAAAGGCCTTACCCAATTGGTTAGGAATGGTTTGATACCAGATCTTACCATTGAATCCTATCCAACTTGTGAATCCTGTATTCAGGGTAAGATGACCAAAGCCCCATTTTCTGGTGTTGCACACCGTGCCATTAACTTACTGGAACTCGTACATTCTGATGTATGTGGTACACTTAGTCAAACTGCTCACAGTGGTTATTCGTACTTCGTTACCTTTACCGATGATCTGTCATGGTACGGTTATGTCTATTTGATGAGACATAAATCGGAAACCTTTGAAAAGTTCAAAGAGTTCCGAAATGAAATAGAAAAACAAATTGGTAAATATATTAAATGCCTTCGATCAGATCGAGGCGGCGAATATATGAGTGGTGAGTTCATGGATTATATGAAGGAGAATGGGATTCTCGCTCAATATACTCCTCCAGGTACTCCACAGCACAATGGAGTGTCTGAGAGGAGAAATCAGACTTTATTGGATATGGTCCGATCAATGTTGAGTTTCACAGATTTGCCCTATTATTTATGGGGCTACTCTCTCTTAACAGCCGCACATCTTTTGAACAAGATTCCTTCAAAAGCTGTTCCTACGACTCTGTATCAGATATGGTTCGGTAGGAGACCAAATCTTAATTATATTAAGGTTTGGGGTTGTCCTGCCTATGTCAGGGTGACTCAGCAAGATAATTTTTTGCCTCGAGGGCAAAAGTTTAGGTTTGTCGGATATCCTTCGAATATGAGGGGATATCTGTTCTATGATACCGAGCATCGAAATGTGTTCGTAGCTCGCTTCGCAAAATTTATAGAAGTAGAATTTTTGTCAGAAGGTGGTAATCATAGACATGTTGAGCTTGATGAAGTCCAACCTGAAAACAACGAACCAACGGAGGAACCTGAAGTTCAAGTAGATAAAGGACCT
Source organism: Zanthoxylum bungeanum (assembly GCA_019454045.1). Classification (NCBI taxonomy): domain Eukaryota; kingdom Viridiplantae; phylum Streptophyta; class Magnoliopsida; order Sapindales; family Rutaceae; genus Zanthoxylum; species Zanthoxylum bungeanum. The sequence continues at coordinate 629 of SKCR01038327.1, read as the reverse complement.
TCAACACACACACTCCGTAGGTCGGAAAGGGTATCTAGACCTCCTGAACGCTTGTATTTGATACAAGAAAAGAGTCTGGATGTTCTCTTAGTTGAAGAGACAGATCCTTTCACCTATAGAGAATCGATGTTGGACATCGAATCCGTGAAATGACAAAGTGCCATGAAATCCGAGATAGACTCAATGCATGAAAATCAAGTTTGGGACTTGATTCCGCTTCCCGAAGGAATTGTTCATATCGGTTGTAAATGGGTTTACAAGAGGAAGCGCGGGCCTGACGGTAAGGTTGAAACTTACAAGGCCCGACTGGTAGCAAAAGGTTACACGCAGCGACCTGGCGTCGACTACGATGAAACTTTTTCGCCGGTGGCAATGCTTAAGTCTATCCGGATTTTGCTTTCTATAGCTGCGTATCATGACTACGAGATTTGGCAAATGGATGTCAAAATGGCTTTTCTAAATGGATTTCTTGATGAAGAAATCTATATGGAACAGCCTGAAGGTTTCGCATCCAGCGAAACCTCGGGTATGGTATGTAAGCTTAAGAAGTCCATTTATGGACTTAAACAAGCTTCACGAAGTTGGAATCTTCGATTCGACGAGATTATTAGATCGTCTGGTTTTCTCAA